>JAUDZF010000032.1:0-160296 GCA_030407055.1 Armillaria mellea | reverse complement strand
TTTGCTCGAACTTGGCTTTTACGTCCACCATGGCAACAGCTCTAGGAGTCGCGTCGTCCATTACCTTTCCTTGACTGCTCCGACCACGAGCACCATCCTCTCCTACATCGTTGACAATCGCCATTGCTCCACCATGGGCCAGCATATCATGGACACCGGTCCATCCTCGTTCGGGCATTTCCTTGGTGGTAACGATGATGGCTCCAGCCGCCGCCCTAGGGTGCTGCGACGGAGCTATTATTGTGGCTCCAGCCGCCGCCTTTGGGTGCTGCGACGGAGTCACTGTCGTTACTCGCGTCTCGGTCGTGGTGACTCGCGTTTCGGTCTCGTTACTCGCATTCCGGTGGTGGTAACGATGATGGCTTCAGCCGCCGCCCTCGGGTGCTGCGACGGACCTGTTGTCTTTACTCGCATTTTGGTAGGGGTGACAACAACGACTCCTGCTGCAGCCCTCGGGTGCTGCGACGGTCTGGTTGCCTGTTACTCATGTTCTGTCGTGGCATTGGTGATGGCTCCTGCTGCAGCCCTCAGATGTTACGTTGCCTGCTAGTAGTGGTGATGACGCTGGCTCCCGCCCCAGTTATCCTTCACAAAAGCTTGTAACCAGTGCAATATTATCAAGTCTTCCAGCACACCAGCACGCCAAAGTCTCATTTGGGTCCGTGCACCTGTTTCACTCCCTTCTTTGTCATCGTTATGTTGTTTAACCCTCGTCATCTGTCTCTGCTCGTCTCGTCACCTCTGACATACGTGTTTCACTGAACCCATGTCCTCCTTGTTAATTAAGTCAGATATGTTCTCCTCTCCTTCTTATTATCTCCCCCAGAATGGACAATAGCAATCCCCAGAGTAGCAACCCACCCGACACCTATTGATGTTGAGGATGAGATTTATGTCCTATGGCACTGCGGCGCATCACACGAAGTGGGCAACTTGCATCGTGACTCGTCATTTTTCCTGTGTCATCTTCGTCCTGGCACCGAGCACGTTCTCATTGCGCTTGCGCTCCGCCCCATCTCCGTCTCATGTTGTGCATCTGTTTTCGGAGAACGAAGAAGTGAAGATCCTGAGCTGTTTCACTAAATGTGTTTATGATATATTCCGTGTATTTAAGGAACACCGCTATTTCGTGCTGGATAACAGAGTCCCTGTTCATCATTCGCCTTGCTTCTATACTAACATGTAGCGAACCTCACAAAGTCACTCTAACCCGTGAGACGCACTCAACAGTGTGATTACAGCGGCATGAGCCTTGTGGCCACAGCACATGGCACGCCATGTCAGGGCTGTGGACCTGGCCGTTCCTTATTGGGACCTGGTGCCGGTACCAATACCAATACCAATACCATGAGTAGCATGCGCGTCTTTGACATGTATTCCTCTTTTTCTGCTATATTGCTTAATACTTATAGTCATAATGGTAAGCATACTTCTGGTCCTTCTCTCCGGCGGAGCCATGAATTCGAAAACCCTTGGTCTCAGCGACTGGTTGCCCATCCGAAATGGATCTTGCAAGTTGATCTTGTTAAGTTTTCATGGATCTGTCTTGCGGCAAGTACAACCAAGGTTTAGCATTTTGAATTTAGACAACTTTATATGGGGACAACAGTTCTATATCCGGGAGACCATCAAAGTCGGCGTATCCGGAAGTGAATGGAGAATCATTGAAACGGTACATTTTCCAAGACGAAAACCTGGAGCAGGTTTGGTAGGTACGTGACAGCATTGAATAACTATGAAGAACCTCGTAGGGATAAGCGCATTTATGGAATTGAAATTGAAACCGCGTGCATTTTTGGGGAGGACTTGCGGAGGGTGGAAAGCTTCTAAATATAAAAGGCACAAAACCCCGGTCGACACAAAGAAGACGCAAATTCGGTGTTTCATGGGTCGGACATAGTACGATCATTTTAGAGGCCTGCAAGCTAGATTGGAATACGATCCATTCACTTTCAGGAATCGGTTGCCAAATTGATGTATATTGCCGGTTTAAAGTTCTTTCCGGTCATCTTGTATTTCCCATTAGAAGGGCACCTGGAGGCTGATGCTGTCGTCTGAGCCTGAGAGGTTACGACCGGAAATCAGAGCTGTTTGATCGAGCCCTCGCGCGTTCGCAGGACGGTAAATCAATGCCATTAAGGCCCTTGATCGCAACTCCCTCGAGACAAATCCGACCATACGAGGATCAATCCTGCAAGTGCTTTGAACAGGATTAGGGAGTACAATTGTTTTCCTTACCACATCATGGCAAACGACCTCAGTTCGAACCTTGAGCAGGCCCGGGATCTGTGAGGGACATGTCCCAATCAAAGAAATCAAACGGTCTTTTTTGCTTGCTTCAAAATGTTCCGCTGGGCATCATTGTCACATAACCGATGTTCCGGGTCGTTGTAGAGATGGCCGTCGCGTACAGAACACCTTTTTGTTTTTGGAATTCGGCATACGGATGCACTTGACGCTTGATTGACGCCGATCAGGGACGCGATGATCGTACAGATCTTTGAGCGCTTGACACGAAATTAGTCTCCTGTATATAGTGAGAATGATGACTCGTCACTCGTAGCTAAACCTGAGCATGTTTCCTAAACAATTTTATATCGGTCTCTCATTTATATTCTGGATACTATTCTTTGGTCGAGAACTCATTGCAAGATCTCAGTCTATGCAGCAATATTCAACAATGATTGACAGGGTAAATTTTTGTTTACTGCCATCCGCGGTATGGAATTTCAATAGTACAGGAGGGACAGTACCCGTGGATATTGGGGGCTACCGCAAATATTAGCGTGAAAGCACAGGAACATTACAATGCATACAATACTGCTCGGGGAAACGAAGGCTAAAATATTTAGTTAGGACCCGAAGAATATTCGAGTACATAGACACGTACTATTGCCAGCAAGTACGCCGACAAACTGGCGGTCTGCAGCTCGCAGGATGAAACAGACTAAACTTGCAGCGAGTTTCCTCACATTGAATCTAGGAAAGGTTTTATTGAATGCGAGAGCTGAAGACAATATTGGAGATCCTTGATCGTACAATTTCTTCAGGCTATGTTACCCGTATTGTGGCCATGGTTAGCCAGGGCGGGTTGCATAGGTATGTAAAGAACGTACGAGGTTGACAGTATGGCCACATTTGAGGTAGAAATTCCTAACCCTGAATAAGGTATGGGGATGAACAGAGTAACAAAAGCAGCCAATAACTGCTCACTGGCGGCGGCGACACATAGTGAATAGCACAACTGATGGCGCGGCGTGAGGTCGAAGGTCGTTGAGAAGACGGAGGACATTAAAGATGGTACTCACTTTATAAACTACCAAAGTCGAGAATCAGACTGACTTATGGGAAACTAAGACCGCTGACAGACAATATAGATGGTCCCCACTTTTGTGATCATAGTAGTATGCTGTATCAGCAGAAGAGAACACGGTGACAAGGATCAGAAAAATCAGTCAGAGACGAGTGCCTCATTCAACGAGTAATTTGGTATTCTATTGTTTCTGTATTTGGATACTTATCAAGTGTCCTTTACTGGAAGAACATTGGCCCACAGAATGATGCTATACTTAGCTTGAGATATCAAATCGAGGACGGCCGCTGGTTGCGGTATTTTCCAAATAGGCTCGACATACGACAAAAAGGTAGATTAATCAGTCTTGGCAGGGACTTCGAGAATCCACGAACCCTCATATTGAACTTCATCCATTTTGATATTAACAAGTGGCGAACTGGAGCAGTCTGTCGGAATCAAGCGCCGTGAGCCAGTGCCATTCAGAACTTGAAATGTAATGTCACCATCCCGCATGTAGACTCTATAGCTATATCGTTCCCATGATCTTGGGATAGTTTTTATAACAAGGCGGTAGATAAAAATAGACCTTCGTAATGCGTTTCCAGGATGTCGTAACTGTGTAGTGGTAATCTAAAGGATCCGTAAGGGAGAATATTCTAGTTCTGTCCGTGCTGTACTAAGAACTCACGAGGAAGTTTGTGCTCTCCCCGTATTTCACTGGTGAACGATTCGGACAAATACAATCGATTTCTTTCACCTTCTTTCAATCGCCTCGTAATTTTGACAGTACACAGTTACCGGGATCCCTGTGGAAAGTTTCGACACCGGAAATGTTGAAAAGAAGACATAGAAATGATGCCTTGTAATCTACAGAGAGAAACAGGAGACGAGCTGGTGCCGGCAATCAAAACAGTTCGATGAGTAAGTACCTTGAAACTGTCAGTCCATCTGTCGATCTACTTTCTTAATTGGCGTCCTTGGTGAAAAGCATCACATGCTGAAGAACAATGGGTCCGCACAATCACAGAGATAACAACGATGTAAGGGATGCGAATTTATATGGGGTTAATATTTCATCATTTCTTTAGCTCTATTTACATATGGTTTGCGGCGAGCTACGTATACTCCGATTTCGGACATTTTCTGACTTATCCTTTAGTTTCTACCATGCCTTCGTGTCTTTGACCTAGCTTTCTCCTGGCAATATACGCCCGACTCGTACTCATTTCTGGGTTGAAGACCCATCGCATGGCAGATCCTTTACAAACGATCTAGAATAAATCTAGAACGTGAAGTCGAAAATGCTTGTCATACGCAAGATGATAGGTCCTGTTCCATGTGCAGAAGCGACTGAATCGACCAAGAAGGGACTCAAGCGCTCGGAAGTTTTAAGTCATTTCTGCTAATGAGCCTTATTGTATAGAAAGAGAGGTTGCTCTATTGACAGAGAAACGCGGAAAGATGAAAAGTCAAGTCTGAATCCCCAGTGACGAGCGGAAAGTCATCTCGCACATTCGCACAGACCCTAAATAGGCGGAGATAGTCTGGCAAGTGCGGGGCGATCACCGGCATAAAATCGAGTGAGCAGGAAGCTATTTCTGGCTCATAGAAGCCGGCATGAGAGCCAGCATTGTGATTGGTGTAGGAAAGCGCTGAGTGTAGCCATCCGAGAGGGTCGAGGTGGGTATCCACTTGGCATTGACTCACGCCCTGGGACAACGCCTGAGGCCTGAGGACCTGTAACTTCTGTAACTCTGCGTCTCAGTAGATTGTTGTGGCGGTTAATGAAATGCCGGATCCCAAGAAGCCCCGGTAACTTACCGGTAATAAATGGACCGGCAACTAACCCACGTGCACTTGCACCTTGACGCTACCACCTTTCACCGACAGCACAGCGTAATCGTCACTCTGAAAGATTTTTATCCTCGGCAATCTCAAGTGTAGCGGCGGTGGCCATCATGGGCACCACGGACTAGTGGCTCGCTCGTCCACCCAAAGTACAAGATACGCACCAATCACTGACCAGATCGATGCCAATAGATTGATGCTGCAGATGTTTTCTGGACGTCGAAACCTCACCATGCCTACGTCCGAGCCTCACCAAATTGGCTGGCGCTGCTACCACCACTGGCTTGAAGCGTCGGCAACAGCAGACATGGTGCGCGTGTATTGTGTTACCGCCTCATCTCCAACCGATGGATCGACGCTGCAGACTGGATCTCCAATCCTGAGCACACCAAACGTCTATGACTCGCATCAAACGAACGCATTGCCACTGCTAGCGATCGGGTGCGTATCATGTTATCTTCGCGAATGGCGAAACATCATAAATACAGGTGCCCAATGGCTACGAACGATGCCGATCTTCCTTTCGCCATTTCAATGTCTGCTACCCACGAGATGGAAATATCACAATGGAATAGACATCTTAGCTCGGAAGCGAGATGGGACACTGGATGATGCTCTTTACATTTTAAAAAGGACGGTCTTGCCGAGCCACAATGCCACCACGTCCTCCGATGCTTGTTGGCTACCCTACTATGCATCGTCTTAAGTACTCAGAGGCCGGCTGTTAGCCCGTTACTGGAGGCTAGTACAATGAAGACATCCGTTTCCATGCTAGCGGCTCTCGGCGACTTTCTGGTCAGGACTCCAAGAGAGTTTTAGGCAGTCGGAGGTCGTTGGGTAGTCGCTTATCACACTGCTAAGACATTCACGTGTCAAATGCAGGTCTGAGGCATTTCCACTTCTAACCACCATCATCGGCCGTTCCTTTATTGGGACCTGGTGCCGGTACCAATACCAATACCACGACGGACTCAGCTAAAATGTACTTAGTCGCCGGGGCCGGATTTTAGTCATCCAGGCAGGATTTATACCAGGTGATACGGATCGGTCCCTCGCTCATTTGGGGAAAGGAAGAAAGGAAGGAAGGGAAAGAACTCACCGCAGGTTTAGTAAGAGAGGATTCTGTACAATCCTTTTCTTTTTTCGTTCCCGACAGCGTCCGGAGTAAGTTGAATTCCCATCATATTACCTTTCAGCATCTTTGAAATGCATTGCCAGGATTTCCTTGCGAACGACAGATGATATCAGAGTAGTACAAGATGCATCACTACTAGTATTGTAATTGGGTAAACAACATCCTTCAGGTGAAATGCTACTCGTCGTACTACAGTCTAAGCACGAATATGAAATGACGAACTGGGTGAATCTTCGTCTATCGGTCTCTTCGATATTGTATATCCCTGTCACAAGAGGGACAATACCAGTCAATGTTGGGGGCTGTCATAGATGTCAGCGTGAAAAAATAAGAATTGGCAGGACATACAATACTGTTCTGGATAGCGAAGGCTGGAGGCCTTAGGTCAGGAAGGAGGAGATACCGGCAAAGTATTTAATACATACTATTGCCAGCAGGTACGTCGACAGGCTGGCGGTTTGCAGCTTCGAGGGTGAAATAGACTAAATTTACATTTCGACTCCTCGCACCGGATCTAAAAAATGTTATAAAGTTCAAGCTGAGTTTAATGTAGTACAGTATCTGTCCTACAATTTCTTCGGGCTACGTGTGCCAACGAATATTATAGAACGATACTACCCGGTGTAGTAGGATGACGATGACATACGAGGTTAAGAGCATGGCCACAGCGAAGGTAGACATTCCTGACTCTATTAAAATCGATTAGCAGACCCTAGATAATAGATGTGCCATGGTAAGCTCACTGGCGGCGGCGACACATTATTTTGGGGCGGAAGGATTGAAAAGGAGGTCAAAATTGGGCGGGAAACAAAGATAGGACTCGCCTTTTAAACGCAAAGTCCAAAATTAAGTTGTACTATGGGCAGCCCAGACCGACGATAGTGACTCAAGATTGTAATATAGTCAGAGTCATAGAAGTGATCCGAAGCAGTAGCAGAGAGCGCGCTCGCAAGTCCATCACGGGGAGACATCAAGGCCGACTTCTTCGTACGATGAGCAAGTGATTGGGCGGGAGAATGTTAGGCCACCTCTCAAGATAGAGGACTAGACGTTGGTAGTGGTACTTTTCAGGTAGACCGTATATATGTCCTTTCAAGCCTGTAGAAGAAAAAGAGATTCATCAATCATGGCAGAGAGACTTTGGCCTGCATATTTCAACTCATGTCGATGCTTGACACGGTTCCGAGCGTTGAAGCGAGAGTCATTTCTATCTGAAAAAGATATTACGTATTGAGCCGCAGGAATAACTCCGTAGTTGGTGTACGAAAATGCAGCCAGGACAGAGAATGTATGCTGCGTTTATTGGTGGTGCCTAAGCTAATGCCTTGTCACCGGGCGGGAAAACGGGAAAGCTGTCAGAGAGTTCCGTGATTTTCCGCTGGGCATCTCATCTCATGGCACCCAATGATGATCGATGATTCGATGAAGTCCAAATAGGCAGTCGTGTGCCACGTGCACATTCGCGTTTGCTCTTCACCTCCACCACACCAACACCTGGGCGTCGCGAAGGGTGCCGTGGAATACTTCTCGGGAAGCGGGATACCCAATTTCAATAGGGATAATGATATGGCAGCAACACATTCCGTTCTGTTCGTACTTAACGCTATTTTTCCCTTGCCCTTACGGAAACCCATCGATATCCTGATTATGGCTCCAATGCATAAATTCAAGCCGGGATGCTCCTCATCAGAGCCGAATCAACATTTTGAAGGGGCCGGTGTCGATTACCAAGGCATAGAGGGGAGATAGCGGCAATGTTGACATTTCAGAGGCTAGCGGAAGGGCTGCAAGTGTGTGTGTCGATTACTTCTTTTCACTATCAGCGAGCTCGAGAGCTGAACATAATAAATTTCCCCTCAATTACCCCCTTCATCACGCGCGCTTTTCCCGGCATTCTCCTTCTCCCGCAACAGGTCCTTGTCGCCGTGTTGATACCACGTATTGTCTGGCCATGGTGCGACTTGGTCGGCCAGTTCCTGTCGGATTCTTATACATTGTCGTACGAATTTCACGGACCATTCGGACAACTACAATTGAGGCAACTGGTCCGTGCTCCTGTCGATGTCGCAGGACGTCGCATCGGCGCATATACCGTTAGCAGCGTGTCTACTCAGTGGTACGCGTATATCCCGTCGCTGGCTCATCCCTAATTGACAAAGTGATCTGCGTGCCAGACGTCAAAAAAGGTACCACCAGTGTGAAGCGCGATGGCGTCTTTCCATCGATAGGGATCTTGGGCCGGTAATAGCACCTCAGTAGACCTGTAACGAGCGGTAACAGGTCTAACACCATGACATCAAGACCGTTTTCTATCAAACTTTTCGCTGGCTGGGGTTGCTCGAAGCGAATGTAACTTTGTCGTAGGGATGTTTCTCGGTGCGATTTCAATGCGTGTACCACCATCGCTAACTAGTACGCCGTACATCGTTTTCATCGGTTTTCTTGCTCATAACGCTTGCTGTAGATCTGGACAACCACGCGATGCGCCTGCTGGACTTGGAACGATCAGAAGCTAATTTTGCTTTTCTCGACATGTCTGGGCTCCTTTGTGAAATCGGGGATTTTGAAGGTGGGACGCTAACTAGGTGTGTTTTCTCCACCTCTGCAGAGCGCGATTAATGTGACGGACACAGGCACGACATTGGCTCGGCACGTTTCTTAGAAATTCGGAGGACTGCACCATAACACTTCCTCCTACGCCTGGATTCCGTTACCGACTGTTGGCATGATATCACACGGATCATACGCGAGTGTGACCGACTCGCTTCGAAAATGGCACATCCATGTAACGTCGGTGGCAACATGATATTGAGTTGTGAAACGGTTCGTCACTGTTTCAACCTGGCAGGCGATGAATCTCATGGCAATATATAGTGTACAGTGAAGTTCAGCACACACTGGCGCCACCATGCACCCCTCCGCAGTCTTGGATAACATGGACCTGAGGTGGATATCAAATGGGTGACGATGAAGCATGCATACTTCCGCAATAACTTCGCAGAAATGACAAAGACCTGCTTGCCGGATTATTCATGCCAATCACTTAGTAAGTGTCCCCAGGACTTGTACGTATATAGCCCAAGCTGAATGGCATTCCCCGCCCAGGTTCAGCATGATTACTCTGTATGACCTTCCGGCCAAGGCAGCCAATTCTCCAGGGACTATGATTACCTGGCGAACCAGGTACGACGATATGGCTTGCTGCAGGCGCATTCTGGAACTAACGGGCAATGTTAGGTATGCCCTCAACCTGAAAAATCTGCCTTACCGGACTGTCTATGTCGAACTTCCCGACGTCGAGGCTCTCGCCAAAAAGATTGGCGCCTTGCCCACTAGCACGAAGCCTGATGGCGTCTCGCCCTTTTACACCATACCCATCATCCAAGACGACTCTACCGGTGCCGTAGTCTCCGACTCCGCCGCCATCGCGGCATACCTCGACAAAACGTACCCCTCCTCCGGGCCCGTGCTCATCCCCGCCGGGACGATGGCTCTCCAACTCGCTTTCGCCGATGCGGTCAATGATGCATTTAACCATCTCCGCTTGCCTGTCTTTTATTCTGACATGGTGGTGAAGATGAACGACCGGACGACAGCGTATATGCTAGTGAAGTTCTCCAAGCTGGAGGTTCCGGAGGGCGAGGAGTGGAAGAAGTTGTGGGTAGTGACGAGAGAGAACCTGGGGAAGATGAATAGGTGGTTCGAGGGGAGTGTAGGGGAGTTTGTTATGGGGAGCGAACCGTGTTTTGCTGACACAGCGATTTGCGGATTTTTGTGGTTCACGAGGACGGTGGTGGGAGAAGAGAGCGAAGAGTGGAAAGATATTGCTTCTTGGAATGACGGCAGGTGGGGAAAATACATGGAGAGTTTCAAGCCGTATGAGAAATTTTTGTAGGCAGGGACGTCGAATGACTACTCAGTTCCACTCGCACATTCTTCTAATCAAAGCGACGTTTCTCTGCGCGGGTTTACTTGGTTATAAATCTTCAGCGCCCTTCCAAAGGACTACTGCCAGACTTGCGCCTTTGGTTCTGTACCATGTTTTTCTTCATCCACGAGGTCCGATATCTGGCCGCTAAAGATTGTGCAAGACTATTGGCTAGGTGCCGTCTTCGTTCGCATTCATGGTGAGTCTCGTATTTTTCTAAGACTTGATCGGAGTTGTGACGGACTTATCAGATGGCCCAGAATGCGCTTTGCTTTAGAGTTTGGCTCCTATGAAAAAACCAGTTCCCTGTGATAAGATGACAGCAGCATCGAAAAGTGCCTGTCGAATCATCCAAAAGATCTACATCAAGGGCTGTTGCCATTGACCTCTCTTCTGGGCCTCCCTTGTCTTTCTCGCCTACCAACAGATGAAAAAATGCACTGGTGCTGCCGTCACGTACGTACCGATTGCACCATTTGGAGAATCTGTTTGTTATACTTAGGCGATGTGGCCATCAATTCGCGGGAGCTCTTTGACGCAGCTACCCCATCACGTTGCAACGAAACTTGAGAAGGTCCATTCGGAGGCAACCGTCTGGTTCTTTTTTTCCAATTCCGATTCAACTTCTCACCGTACGGTGTATCTTTCTGGTATCGACGTTGGCTGAGGCTTGCCTTTCGCCATTTTAACCACTCCTCCTATTTTGAGGAGCAGCTACCAATGCTTTCGTTCTCTATGGATTGTTTTCTTCGAGATACAGCCCTGCCTTTAGGATCAAGTGCTTCTCCAGACCAGCAATCAACGCTCGAAGTCGATCTGGCAACAACGCGGTGAAGATAGAAGACACCGGTGATGCGGCGAAGTCGGCCTCCTTGGTGATGCCCGGCCTTCAGACTTGTCAGAGAGAGAGAGAAAATAGAAAATACAGGTACGGAGACGGGCACGCACCTGCCACATTCTTTACGAGACGACGAAAATTTGACCAGATCTCTTTTCTGAGGTGTTGTACTTAATACAGCTAAGTCGTGTAAGCGACTTTGGACGACATTTGGCTATCATTGAACCGCCGGAACATGCCAGCCCGTTGGCATTCTGTAAAATTAAACATCGCAATTTTGTTAAAGCCGGATATCATATTTCCGAGATCATCGTCCTCACGACAATTTCCTATGTTGGACTCTTGGACATCTGGACTCTCCAACTGATCGTGGCGCACAATTTGATTGACTTCTTTTGGATTCTGCATTTTATTTCATCAAGTCGATATGAGTAACCCTCTACTAAAATGCGGCGGAGGTACAGGCTTGAGTAGTTCTGTTCATGAATCTGTTTTCCTGGCATATCGGCGTATGCTGTGTAGTACACGCTGTGCAGTTCACTTCAAGTTAATCAGTGGTATATATAGAAACCTTTGCAACACGTCCCGTCGTAACCTACTCATAGCCCGAGTCCGAAGGGGGAAATCATGACCACACTGAGTGTTAGATTGCCGTTGATCGAGCGCGTGGACATTTTGTGCTCGGGTACTGGAAAGATATTCAATTATATAAACCCGATGATTGGATCCGTTGATGTAGTAAATCAGGCACGAAGGCAGTACTACTGGTAAGTTGCTCGAAGTGCACACCGAGGCCTTGAGCGTTCCTAGTAACGAACTTATCGATATCCGGATTGGCCAAAACTCTAGTTTCTGCGCTTTCCTTCAACTGTGCGTGTATAGTTGACACGGAGTCACGCTAGTGCCTCATGAGTCGTCAGCGAACTTGGTTTGGCTGGCTGCACTGGCTGCAAGCGGGACAATATGAATCGATGCGGGGAGCTGTAGAGGAGGCTTCTGGTTAACAACGAAGTAGAAATATTGAAGTGATTTAAATCATACAGTACTGTTCAGGAAAGCGACGGCTGTAAAAGATGTTTATTACAAAGTCAAAGAGCGCCAAATAATACAGACTTACTACTGCCAACAGGATTTCAGGCAAGCTGGCGGTTTACAGCTCACACGATGGAAAAGACTGAACTTGCAGTTGGACTGCTCGCATTGAATCTAGAAAAACGGCAAAACCTGAGAGAACTGCAGCGCGCATAACAATGCATTGCCGTACATATTCTTCGGGCTAATTTGGTGCAGCTCAACAAAGATTTATATGTTTGGATACAAAGGACGCACAAGACTGAAAGCGTGACCACATCGACTGTATACATTTCTGACTCTGAATAAGAAGTTATTGCGAGAGCGGATGCAGCAGTAAAATGTAGCTCACTGGCGACGGTGGCACATAGTAATAGAGTGGAGGATGGAGTGTAAGGACTTGTTGTGGTGCTGAAGTGCAAGCAGAAGGATGGAGGAGGGCGTAGTCGACCTTCCTTGTTTATAAACTAGCAAGGTTCGGGCTCGCGTATCAAGTCGTGCGTCATGGAGATAGTTTAAGTTACCGTGCCTACGGCAGAAAGCGTTTGACATCTTGAGCACTTCTGTCCAAAGCACAGCAAAAGGTGCCTGATGCATCAGACAATTATATTTACAAGCCATGCTAGCGCCAAAGAGTTGGTCATGAGCAGAATTAAATCACTTGAGAACGCGACCATACTGTCGATCAGGTATTAACCACTGAGGCGAGCAAGCATAGGGGACAGGTTGGATAGCCATTCAAATATCCACGAGTCGACTTGTCGCTGTAAGAATTCTTGACACAATCATTGAAAACTTGATTCATGTTGGATCGTATGTTTATGCGTGAGAAACGATGTATTAAAAGAGACATCCAGAATCAAAAAAGATATCGAAGGTCACGATAGTTTAGTCAGAAAGGAATATCGGGGGTACAATTCGAACGTTGGGACTCGCAAAGGTGCGTGCGGTGGTTGTAAAATAACCACAAATGCCGTGCTAAGATCAGAGGCCGATGGCCGGCGGCGCTTATTAAGGTTCCTTTGTTCCTAGACGACTTCGAATACGGTAACACTGATGATCTCGGGACTACTGAAGTACTGAGTGAAAACATGCACAGGATGAGGGTATGTGAAATCAGCTGTAGGATGGTCACGATAAGAGAAGCGGAGAATAAAGAAATCTTGATAGAGGACGTTTTGGGAAATTTTCCTCGGTATCAACTCAGCATAGTTGCTCTTGGGATCGCGCGTACGATAATCTAGACGACTTCATCAGAGAACAAACGAAGGTCATGATCAACTTGGCCGAGATCGGAGGAAGCTGTCAGGATGTAGACTTCGTTTCGTAGGAGTTTTTAGATTGCCGAATGGTAAGTGTACCGATCGTAGCACAGCTTTTACGAGCTGGTACGTGTGTAGAGAAAAAGTATCGGACCAGTTTATGAAGCGAAGTAGAGACTTTCCAAGGTTCCGTCAAGGGGTTCGGAGATCACCGAAGCCTAGTCGTAGACGGAGTACATCGTGAGTAACCTGCAAATTGCCTAGGTCGGCGAGCACTGAGAATACAAGCCGAAGACCGACTTGACCGGTCCCAAATTTCCTAAGCGAAGAAGGAGCAGCAAACAAAAAGAATCTCTAGACCAGTACCTTAACGTCAACCTGAACAGTTTCTGAATGTTAACGTTTAGATATTGGACGTATGGAAGTTCGGGCGGTGTTTGCTGGAGGAAACTTCTTGGGTGAGAAGCTCGCTCTTTCGTGCGAGACTGTACGCGTCCTCGGTGGAACCATCGCCATCGTTGCCGACCGACCGCTCTACTCCTTAATGGGTGACGGCTATGATGGTAATTATCAGCAAAGTCCAAGAAAATCTGTACATGTAGAGGGAATCTGCATATACAAGATATAGATGAGAAGAGAAAATATGAGAAAATGATTGAGAATTTTAAACCTTCACATAATGACGCAGCAGCTGTTCTGCTTGGAAGATGTCAATATTTTAACACGACATCATCAAGGATATGAGCAGACCTTCTTTGTTGTCTTGTAAAACATTTTACTCTGAGCAGAAAGTGCAGTGGATCGATCCACAAGGTCGTCTAGTTTCTCGCCGCGCTGTAGGACGGACTCAATCGTCTTATGCTGAATACCGCTTCAGACTAACCGGAAGCAGGATGTGAAAAGGACACTCACAAGGACGATCTTAGTCTCATCTAGTTCCTGTTGAACTCTCATGGTGTCGGCCTGCCTGGGATCTTGATCCTTCTGGAGGAAGGTATTGATGTCGGGGAAGGAAACGGATGAAGGATCGCTAAATGATGACTATGGAACTTTGGCTGTGAAGTCGTCCAGCAACTTTGAGAGAAGGAAAACGCAGGGCGAACAAGATATTCCTGATCAGTTATAATGACGCCTAATGATGAGATCGAGAAAAGCTGTCTAAAGATGAATCAGACATACCTGCCAGCTTCTCGGTACCACCCCTATTGTATACATGGGCTGTGTAGTTATTTTCTTGGATGCTCTGCCGTTGCTCCTGTGCAGTACGCTCCGCAACAGTTCGAGAGAAAAAGGTCATGAATTCGCCGACTGAGCCTTTCTGATAGAAAGAATAGGACGAGAGGTCATTGGCGCTGCACAGTACAGTAGATTTTCCACTTGGTGGGGCCAGAATCACAGAGATTGCGAAGATTTTCATCGTAACAAGTTCGTTGGTCGTTAGTGACTGACGTGTGCTTGTCAGCGGCCTAAGATCATCATCGGCCCGGCAACCCGAGTTTCCGTGATCACGCGTCTTCGTAGTGATTGTCCAGCGATTATCGTGCATTGTCACTATTGGACCTAACGAGGCATTCAAGTTTCACAATCTCATAGCTAGGTGTGATTCACTCTGACAAAGCAGGAACAAATGATTGAATGTCAATTTTCGAAGGTTCGGGATTTGGACAGCATGTGATGATAAGGCCAAAGAATTTGAGCAACACACGACGCAGACGTGTAGTATTCGACTCGAGGCTCAATCCACTTGACCATGACGAGGAGCAGTCCAATTATTGCAGTCTATTCCCGGTGTATCCGAGTCGGGTGCTGACTCCACTTTCCGAGGGGAGAATTTAAAAAAATATGCTACGACTGGAATGCGATCCTTTAGCCCATCGTATAATCAAACACAAGTGCTTTCCGCTACTGGCCACTGAGGCCGGCAACTTGACGATTTTAGTTCAAATCCGAGATGTCGGCACATTTGCACATAGGAATTTCATTTGACCGGTTTGGGTTTAAGACGCCGGAACGCGTCTTATTCCCGACTCTCTTGTCCTCGCTCATGTCTGTTCCAGCCTTCATGCATTCCCGTATAATTTCTTCCCAAAACAGGCTATTTTGAAAAACGTTGACAGTACGTTTAGAGCGGGGTCCCAACTTTCAACACCGCGGCACCGACATACTTAACTCGAAACCGCCGGGAGCTATACCGACCCTGGCTTATCACCTTGTCTTTGTCGGTGACTCGCACGTGATTAATCTCAGGCTGTGGTAATCTAGATCTGGATGTTTGGGTGGCACAAACACTGCTGCTATAAAAGGGTTGCGGGTTCTTGGTTTGCACATTTGACTTCCTCTCTCTCTGCTACCACTACTACAGCTATGTTCTCGCCTCCGGCACAGACACCCTTTCGTGGCCCTTTCTCCGAGGGCGATTCCCTGCTACTAGCTCTCGAAGGCCAACGACAGTTGAGCCACATTGCCACCTCCAACGCGAACATGCACGAGCTCGACGTTGTCCATCGATGACACAGGTATCACGATGGATTCGACCGCTCATATCTTCTTGATCTCCTTCTCGCGTCGGGTTTACCGTTACCGACGACACGACTATTAGCCACATCTAGGAGGTATGCCTATGCTCGTTCTGGTTACCTGACAAACTTCGGCGTGCCCTCAGAATCGATGTTTGTTATCGTTGCTGGTCTTATGGCGTCGTCAAGCATCGTATTTCTCAAGAGCCACGTCTACCGGTCACTTGCGCCTTTGCGCCACACGCACAAAAGTGAGTTCACACTTCGTTCTCTTGAATATCTTCTCACAACGTTGTCAGATTTGACATCGCCCTTCTTGATTGCATTCAACAAGCGGACGCCACGACTCTCATCGTCCAGCTTCGCTGCCGTCGATGAAGACCCTTTGTGGCTAGGTGATACTTGTGGTGATCTTTCTATCGTCAACATCTTCTGGTCTACTCACATGCTCACTGGCTGCACCGTATTACGCGGCACGGGAGACCCCGACTCTATGCTACTCTGGCGGCTTTACCGCATTTGTATCGCATCGAGAGGTATGTGGCGGGTCTATTTTTTTTTTTTGTAAAGCTGGATCATCTCACAATGTTTCAGTTCTCATCGAAGATTATGTTCCTTATGACTAGAGTAAACCGGCGAAGATATACTCTCGTGCATGTCACTGCCAAGATTCTTTTGCGTACTGACTCTAGAGCAGCAAGCACGCCGTCCTTACTGTAGTGACGATCCTGATCTTATCCACCACGGTCATGTCGACTCTCGTTGCTTGGAACCCTTCCGTGTTATCTTTCGACTCTCGGCGTTGTGATCTGCATCAAACTTTCATCATCTCTGATTTTGCATTTCCTCCTGCAACGTCCGATTTTTTCTCGTATTACGCGACCGGGCGACAGGTTTCGCGATTATCTGTGATCTCTCTTGATCCTCATCAATTGTCTCCTCATGTTGCCTACTAAACGTGTTCAGCAATTCAAAGTGATGGTGGCTTCGGTTTTGGTCTCTTCATTTCCGTAGATCTTGGACTGCCACTACCCTGGGTATCTATGTGCAGCGTTTTGCGCCACGTATCTCCGGTCGTTTGGCTGTCTGTTCGAACTTCTTCAAGTAATCTGGACACGCAGCGCATTCAAGTACGATTTCGTGTCGCCTTGCGGACATTTTGTACAACGCAAGCCCCGCTAGTGGAGGTAGCTATGCATTCACTTGACTTACCGCCTAGGCTTACATTCTACCCACAAGTGAATCATCGTTTTGTGATCTCAGCGACGACCAGGGTGCCCGTGCTCTTTTGGCTCCTATGCTTTTCTCTTCTCTTCCATCTGGTTGTGTTTCTCCAGATCCTTGCATGTATATCCCCGCGTAATATGTTGCGCCCTGTATTGCTTCAGTCCATTTGGTTGTTCTGCCAAATCTCATGTATATCCACGCGCAGTCTGTTGCGCTATGTATGTTCCGTACCGCCTTGCGAACAGTGTGTACAGCTCACGGGCCGCTGGTGGAGGTATGACTCGTGTTCGTTTACTTACCGACTAGACTGACACTTCTTCTAAATTCTATAGTGAATGATCTTCTATCTGTGATGTCTACGACGATCTGGATACCCGAACTTCTTCCTTGGCTGTCATTGCTCTCGACTTTGAACGACTGGCTGTCTCCCGATCTGGTTGTTGATGCACAAACGTATCTTTCTACCTCCGACCTCGTTTGAGGCAGAGGTTGGCATGCGTTCATGCCGCAGTGAATGTCACGTTTGTCTCTAGCATGAATCCCTGTCGGCATGAATGCACGATGTCCGGTTCGTCTGCTCTATGCTTGTTTGAGAGGAGCATGCCATTTTGGCACGGTAGGCCTTGAGCCTCAATTTTTGGGACCTGAGTCCGCTTCGTGCGGGCACATCCTCCTTATAAGCACTCCACTCGCCTTTCCTTGTGAGTCGTTCTAGTCTTTGTTGCTTCTGAGAAGTACTTACGGTCAACTTTTAGCTTTGATAATGATATTCATTTTTATCGAAGGCAACCTGAGCTCAAGGACATCCCGAGGGATGTTGATTCTTCTGTACTCGGCTCAAGGTACGTGCGGAAAGTTGCTTTTACTCGTAGACTGAACCATCAGGAATTGATCTCGATTCTCACTTCGCTTCCTTTTCGACAGTTTCAGTCTTTTCCGCCAAGCCAGGCACTCGGAAGGGGGGGTAAATGCGGCAAGTTATCTTTTCTTTCTCTCGGACGCATCTGATGGATAATACCAGCTGTTTGAGACGGTAGCGCATGGACCTTACGGCTAGCGGTGACCCGAATGAAGAAGCTCAAATGGAAACTTTGTTGATCATAAGTATATAGATTAAAGCATGCGTATTAGCCTATGTACTATTTCGTCCCATGTTAACATAGATGTTAGGAGCATTAACCAGCGCTGGAGAAGGAAATCTAATAGTTGCCGGCGCAAACCTGTCCAGGACTCTGGGCGTAAACGTTTCTTTACCGCATTATAGTGGGCAACTCTGACCTCGGTTCGATTCCGAGGGAATTTCATCCGCGAAGTCCAGCCACGTGGGAGAAACGTACTTTTTTCTTTTATTATGATCATCACCGTCCTGGTCCATCTGACATCCACTCGCTATTGCAAGGCGGCAGATCCGGTGATGCGTAGCACTTTCCTTTAGGCTTCCAGCAGCCAATACTATCCGACCGTCAACCCGCACCAGGAAGAAGAACGCAAAGCGGGGCATGTGAGACGTGGGACGTGTGGTGAACTCAGTGCGTTACTATACCTTTTTCTGCGGAGTGGCAAGTCTCATGAGCAACACAGACGCCATATCGACATTGTTTTGCTGGGATTCCGCTCGATGCATACGTGTAGATTCCCTTCCTTTGTCGCAGAAAGGCAATCTGCTATACCCCACCCAACAATGCTTGCGATCCCTGCTCAAATTATCAAAGCCTGGCGAATTTCCCATTATTATATCAGACGAGTACAGAACACGAAGAAAGAGTCACCCCGTATGGCGCGCCTCAAGAGTCCCGGATACCCTAGACTAGCGCCGCGGAGTATGCTGCAGCCGCCATGTCCTCCGTATGGAGCTCCCACAACCCTTCCCTCGACCCCATTGTTATCGAGACTACCACCAGGGTAGAACGTTGAAGTGTCAGACGGTAATAACTGTCGCACACACGACAGACCTACTCGTCCAGGGTCTCGCCAATCATGAAAAAAAAGGCGAGAGATACTGCATAAAGTGAAAAAGTTTGAGGGGAGGGTGATGCAAATGTTGACCGGGGGGCTGGGCGCGAAGAGCGTAGGAAACGACTTCCCAGACCTCATAGTGCTCCTTTAATGCGGACACTGTCACCTCCTCTCTTGACCTTGGTGATGCTGTTCGTTCGCTAGAGCGAGCGACGAAGGAAATGTGCGTTTGGTTATTTCATGTTTACAATCAATGACTAATGCACTTTCCTCTTTTTTCTGACAGTCTCGCATCCGTAGACCGCGTCCCACCTTGACTGCATATATCTATACACCAGTGCAAATACCCCGCCACCCTCTTACCACCCAGTGCTCCCACGTTCCCATATACCAACAACCGCACTGTGCCAAAATCCAAATCGGACGTCGCTGCGAACGCTCAAATTGCAATGCATGCTCGTCCTAAAACATTGCCCGAAATCAAGTCTGGCCACAGATTTTCTCTCTCTGCTATTACCCGTCCCACCCTTCCTTCTTCTCCACCCAGACGTCGAAAGGAAGCCTAGCCACTCGCGTCCCTCGCACTGTTCAGTTCCACAATACCGGGTCATTTGGGAAAACCCGGTAGTGACATGATGGCAATGCGCTATTACTGTTCCCGCTCGCGCAGATCCTGTCAATGACGACGAATCCACAGTCCTCATCATCTAACACAACTCTACCGCCGTTGTTCCTTCCTCGTTACTCGTCTCGCCTATCGTGACAAGGGCGAGCTATGCTGCAATTGAAGCTATTGCTCTCTTGCTGTGCGAGTATAGTGTGTGCTAGACGTAGACGAGATAAGGTCCAGGATGACGGAGAACTTCGAGAAGATAGGTACCCATCAGGATACTAGCTCCTGCATACTCGGCGCAATGATCGGCGTTTTACTTCTACCTTCCGCTCTTATGTGTGGGGAGAGTCAATGGCAACGCTGCTGTCGAGCACAAAGCAAGCTAGGCGAATCAAAGAGAACCTTAACGGCGGTTCGAAGGAGGCGAGACGACTGTGTCGTTGGTAGAAATTGCGTTTCGGCAATACAGTAACCCGAATGCGTGCATCACTCGTAAGTTGTGGTTCCGCTTGCATCGTCTTTCCTTGGCTCAGATTTTCGCTTGCTGCAGGTATGACCTATCATGCGTGGAATGGCCAGGAACTTTTATCGGGTTTCCTGACCGTTGTCCGATGGTCTAGCGCTGCTCTATGAAGTCGGAAAAGTCCGAAGCCAACGAGGTGCGTTTTCTCTTTTCTCCTGCTCTGCAGAGAGCGATGAAGGTGACCGATTATACAGGTACATTAGAGCATCCACGTGCTTCGGAATTCGAAACACAGCAAATACTCTCCCTCGCTTGGACACCGCTGGGGGCTTCTAGTATAACGTCACGGATTATGGGCGGGGGTGGCCATGTCTTCTCACCTCGAATAGTGCATACACCCAATGTCAGGATGTTCTGTCTTGGTAAAAGAATACAGCGTCTCTTTCCTTGAATACCCGGGAGATGTGGGCTTCTGCGACCAAGCTGAATGGCATTCCCTGCATAGTCCCGGCATTCCGCGTAAGACGATTCTCCGGGGACCATGGTTACCTGGTGGACCAGGTAGGCATATATTTTGCTGCAGGTTTGTCCTGAAACTAACTAGCCATGCTAGGTATGCTCTAAGCCTGAAAGATCTTGCCTACCAGACTATCTATGTCGAACTCCCCGACATGGGGGCTCCCGCCAGCATATCGGCGCTGCACCCACCGGCGCCAAGACTAATGGCATCTCAACCATTTACACCATCCCTATCATCGAAAACGCCTCCGCCGGCGCCGTAGTATCCGACTCTGCCACCATAGCAGCCTATCTCGATAATACATACTACCTCTTTTCTGCGTCCCAGCCCAAACGATTAGCCTTCAACTTGCTTTCTCTAATGAGGCCTTCGACCGTCTCCTGTTGCCCGTCTTTCATTCGTACATGGTGGTGAAGCTGAACAACCGAACGACAGTGTATAGGAGGCATAAGTTTGCCGAAATGTCCACTTTGAAGGCCAGGGAAGGCGAAGAGCGGGAGAAATGGGTGATAACCAAAGAGAACCTAGGAAAGATGAACAGGCGGTTTCAAGGATGTACGGGGAACTTTCTCCTGAGGAGTGAACCGTGTTTCGCTGACACGGCGTTCGCATGCCTTTGTGGTTCACGAAGGACGGATGTGGAGAAAGTATCCAGGATGTTCCAAACTGTGTAAGAAGATTTTCCGAGCAAGCACATTGCGTGACCACTCGGCCCTCGCAGATTCTTTTGATTAAAGTGGTACTTTCAGTGCGCAGAGGTCTTGCTATTGTCTGCTTGCCACTCTTCAGCACCCTCCCGAAGGATTACCGTCAGACTTGCAACTTGGGTCACCCCGCGGCGGCGTTTCTTCACCCTCCAAGTCTGACTTTAGTGAATGCTCAGCCGTCAAGGATTGTAATCCGTTATCTATGCAACGGCCCGGGTCCTTAGGAACGGAGGTGCGACGGGCTCATCAAAGGGCCCAGGCCCCACAATCCGCTTCGTCTGTGGAGTTTGGCACAGTTCCCTGCGACTGATCGACGATTCTCTTGGGAGATGCCAAAAGGACTCGCCAAATTATCAGAAAGGGCCAGTTCCCGGGGACCTCTCTTTGGACGACCCGTTCAACAGAGCGCTGCCTATACTGTCATATTACGTATGTATTGTTATCACTCGGAGAATTCAAGGGCCGTTTGGTGCAGCTGTTGACTCATCACATCCCAGCGAACCTCGGTTCGAAGCTGAGCAAGTCCGTCCTGATCTAACGATCTGATGATCTAGTGGTTGTATTTTCGGAATGAATTTCGATCTAAAAATTCAAATTCGGTGAACCTAACAGTGTAATTCAGCTGTAGCCGGATATCATACTTCCGAGATCATCGTTGCCGAAATTGTGGATCTCATGCATTCTTAAGACGATCCTAGATTATTGTTGATAGGCCGTGAGGGTGTTCTTTGCCCAGATTACTGGTAGCTGGCCTCGGTGATACAAAACCGATCATTGACTCGATTGATCGGCGGTTGATGTAAATCAGGCACTCGGGCAGCAGCGGATTATTAGATTCAGTATTGCATACCGAGGCAAGCAAGCTGCGTAAAGAAGTTTGAAATATGATGTACCCAGTCTGAGAGACGCCTTGTCGCTATGACATTTGACGCAAAATCAATAAATGCATCATCTTTGCTTGATCGCACGTGTGACTTGAAGAGGCGCTGAGTTGAAACAATCATTCAAAATTAGAATCAAATTAAGGCAGAACCTTGCAATGGTTTACTTCGTTAGAATGGCAATCCAACATTGGGACTTGCAAAGCTGCGTGTGGGGGTTCTGACATTGACGCCTAGAACCAAGATCAAGAGCCGAGGCTCCGAAGTTTCCATCTTTTACAGACAATGAATTCAACTTCGGAATAGACCGGGCGGTATTTGCTGAAGTACACGTCTTTGGTGAGAAGCTCGCCCTTTGGCGCAAGACTCTGATGGTTCCCTTGTGATGATTCATGAGGTACATTAGAACTCAGCATTGGGCGCGGGGCAGTGCCGCCGTGACGAGAGAGAACCTGAGGAAGGCGAACAGATGGTTGGAAGGGAGTGGTGAGTGAATGGTGTTTCTCCGTCATGGTGATATTCACCTCTGTGCTTCACAGCAACGGTGGCTGAAGGAGAACGAGAAATGAACAAGCATTACCCCTCTTGGAATGATGGAGATAGGTTGGGAAAGTACACTGGAAAGTTTCAAACCTTAAGAGAAAAATCTGCAGGCAAGGACGGCGAATACTCAGTCCATTCGGGGATTCATTCGATGAGAATGACGTGATCTTTCTCCGTGGGTATTCAATGAATGACGTCGTCCTGACGTAGAGATGGAAGAAAATCTTTGTTCGGTGATGTCGGTCTATCTTGTGTTGTAGTACGAGGCTGTGGTTCTTACGATACTCTTCAACGTGCTGATCAAGTAGAGTCCGGTCTGTACTGTTATCCGATATTGAAACAGCAATCATTAATCAATGGTAGACTCCGCTACTATCCCTGTCTCTCGAGTTCCGCCCGAATCCGTCGGGCACGGCACCGCTTCTGAGAAAATTTCCTTCGTCATTGAATGATGGCATATGTAACGGAACTTCGGTCCCGCAGCAGTTAGCTATCTCTCGAAGATGGCCAAATTTTCTCTCTTATTTTAGGTACAAGGTTGATAGTTAAGTGTAGTATAGACGTCGTTCCGTTTCTGTTCAGGAACACTGACGACTAATAGAATCTATTTCCTTCCTTCCTTCCTTCAAGGAATTCTGATTGAACAGATTGCATTCGTTGTTTGCACGTTGAATGCAGAACGGGACACTCTCGCTGTTCTCTCATCGAGTCTGAGTTCAGCTGATATATATTTGTACAATTGAGGGTATAAGACCTGAAAAGATTACTTAGCTATTTATTGAACAATTCAACGGAACCATTTAGGACCCTACGATAAACGGGGTAAGTCTTGTTGACGTGGTATCTCATTTCGTGGGCTTTGTTCTTCGAAGTCTCTTGACGAGGCCTGGACTCCTAGGCATCCACGACTGATAGGTACGCTCACGTTGATTGCTTCTTCCCGGAGATTCCCCATCATACCTCTGACGACAGGGCGGAGATTCATATGCCATCAAGTTACTTATCCCTCCATTCATGGATCCATATTCCCTCTTATGTATTGACGTGAGTGTGTAGTATGATGCGAGCTAATTACTGATAATCATGAGCCCTAGACGATGTGACCTAGTCTTATCAATGATCCCGGTAGACTTCAGCCTCTCGTACCGCTTCCTGTTACAGTTACAACGCTACTCTGTTTTCCATTATAGTCGGCCGAACTTGAGCATTCTGAAATCGGTTGTTACTAGGGGGTGGAAAGATAGCCGAGGAAGGAAGGAAGTTTTATAGATCACTATTATATTTATGAAACCGATCAGGGCTCAATTTATTGATGTTACATGTAGATCATTCAGATCAGGCACGGAGGCACTGCTACCAATGAGTAGCATATATTGGTAGTATGCGAGAACCCGTTAGGATGAACCAAGCTTTAAACTCATCCCGTCCCTTCCAATATGCGCTCATTTCATGCTTAGTAGGGAGTCCCTCGTCAGCCATCTCGATTTGGCTGGTAGACACTGCAGACGGGACAATAAGAATCGATATGGGGGGCTGTTGAGAAATTTAGCAAGATAGAAAGAAATGTTTAAATGAGTTAAATCGCACAGTACTGTTCAGGAAAGCGACGGCTACAGTAGAATGTTTAGTATAAAGTCCCGGCGCACCAGATGTTACAAACTTACTATTGCCAACAGGTCTGCAGACAAGCCGGCGGTTTGCAGCTCGCGGGATGGAAAAGGCTAAATTTGCAAGTCGATTGTTCGCATCGAATCTAGAATGAAGGACGGAAAAATGAGACCAGTGCAGTGCACATGAAAATAAATGGTCGTACATATTCTTCAGGCTAAGTCGGCGTTAGAGTCAGTAGGTGTTTATACTATGTTTGGATACAAAGGATGTACTTGACTGATAGCATGGCCACATCGTATGTATACATTCCTGACTCTGAAATATGAGTTAGTATTGAGAGAGTGAAAGCAGCAGTCAGATGTAGCTCACTGGCGACGGCGGCACATCGTAATAGAATGAAGAGAGAAGATAAGAGCTTACTACGATGTTGAGAAGTAAGTGGGATAGGATAAAAGAGGCCTTATCCAACCTCCTTGTTTATAAACCAGTAAGACCGCCATGACAATTTATATCAAGTAATCCCACCGAGTCGCGACTAAATGGTTAGTCATACTGTCCTGTGTTTCCGGTATAGACCATTGTATAAAGTGCTTGACATATCGAATTATTGTTCAAGGCGCTTGAATTGTCAAGCATTCAAAAGTCGAGCTCGTCAGTTCACTATTCCGTATGTTACCCATGAGCGGCCTACATTCACCACCGATTCACAGGCAGCTCTATACAAAGTTCTAAGGCACGCAAGCATAGCGAAGGTAATGTTGTCCACCCAGCAGAGACATACCCCTAACCCTTGATACCATCAACGACGACAATCTTTTCCGTCCTTGATCGCACGCATATGAGTTGAAGTTTACATTAAAAAAATGAAACGTTGGTTGGCTTACTATGCCAAGACATTTCAGAGGCACCGGGTTTACAGATCTACCGTCGCATCATTCTGAAGTCAGCCGGAAATGCCTAGGAAGCTAGAAGCCAGGCTTGAGAGTTGTTGTTCCCAGACATTGAAAAGTAGTGTTTCAACTTCAGAGTGCGCAGAGACGTTTTAACTGGTCCGAAAATAAAGATGGAAAGTTTTCGAATTAGTGGAGTCTTTATTCATCCAGAAAAGGCTGTCAGTCAAACGCCATAAGCTTTTTTCCCCTGCGGAACAATGGACTCGAGGTATCCTTTCGTTTTACGGCCCACAAAGCAAGGGTGCAAAACGGAGGCTAGGATCGAGGCCTTTCAAGGTCCCGTTTTAGGTTATTATAAGTGCATGCAGTGCTTTTGATTCGTTGATAAGCGCCAATCTCAGCAATCGTACGCTTGAATATTTTAAGCACTTTCCTCGAAAGTCCTCTAGAGGAACGATACTATGAGAGGAACATTGGCTGCTTTTCATGGTAAGTCCTCAGCATAGTTGCTGGTGTTCGAACGGCAGCGCAAGGAGACGAGTGAAGGCTCCATTGTCAACTTACCTGTCAGAATATATATCTATTTTTACAACTGCCCTGGGTCAGGCGATCAAAGAAACTTCTTTTCACAAAGGGCCCCAGCTGGGGATTGGAGGCGGCTTTACGATCAGTGCGTGCAGAGAAAGGGCCTGAGACAAGTTCGGTCTATTTAAGTTACAAGTTCATGATAGATTGCTAGGCTAGTGTCGCAAGCGACTTCGCAGGCTGTGGACCCAAGATGACACGGTCTCTAAATTTGGGCCTGAGTACTTACGACTGGGTTCCCATAGTTTCGTAGAACAAGGGTTCGTCACATGTCTTTCAGTGACCCGGTAGGTACTAGACTGTCCGATAAGAACCACAGACTGGTGGAACATGAACAAGGAAATCATGGACATAAGAAAGACAACAAAGCACAACCCTCTGAAAGTACGAAATTACCTTGAAGTGACGACACTAAAATACCGAGATGCCGTGGTCTCAATCGCGTTGTCGACACATAAGTTAGCGGTCGAACGCCTAAGATGGAATACACCTTTGGTCCAGCGTGAAAGTAGATTATGCCGAATGTGTGTATTTGATGTTGAGACCCCAGAGCATGTGCTCTTCCGCTGCATGCCAGGGAGCGACAACGGAGACGAGGACTTGTACATCGATGATCTTGACGAGAGAGCGAGGTCGATACATTGGTAGCCTGTACACATTTTTCGGTGCTCGGTAGCAATATCTTGCGGTCATCTTGATTGACGGACGATCAGCGAGTAAAGATTTCAAGAATGATGTATCTTGATGGGTGCCGATAGGCGGAGTGATGTGTGGAGTCACACGCGAGATCATGCCAGAAGCATCTGCGTAAGTCGCGCATCTTTTCCACCACTTTTTCCACCACCTTCTAGTATGAGGGACTGTCCATATCAGTGGATAAGTCAGTACGTGATTAGCATGCTAGTGTGTTAGTGTACCAACCATGTATTATCTACGCCCGGCATCCCTAGTTGGACCGTGCCGAGTAATCCTACCCTACCCTTGATTAGCATGGATAAAACAGCAAGCAATCCGAGGCAGAGACTCCCCGCATTGATCATCCAAAGCTGAAAGGCACGGATAAGACCAAGGACTACGTGGGTGTAGGGCAGCTGATTTCTGAACCGAAGCAGGACCTAGAGGCTCAGCAAAAAAGAAAAGCGAACGAAATAGAGAATGAAGAAGGGAAGGAAGATTTATTAGTCGTCAGTGCTCCTGAACAGAAACGTATAACGACGAGGAAGTTGGTGAGATCGGGATCCCGGCTAGTCCCGGTCCGGGAAGAAGGCGCGTCCCGTCACGTGTACATTTAGCTTTCTTCATCCAATAGTACTTGACGAGTTCGGCGAATAGCTCATGAATCCTGCTGCTGCACCGTACTCGTTATCACCTGCTGGTATGAAAGCTGTCCGAAAACACTGAGATTCTCGGTATTCTTGGGCGTGGGGTAACCTTTCGTATTTGGGTAAAGTGAACTGTTCATCTTTTAGGTTCATTGGCATACGCTATAGACTATTCCACATGCCCCCCCCCCTCGAAGCAGAGGCTATGACTCCCGGTCTCAGAAAAAACTCGGATCCGATGATGGAAAGGGGACCAAAATGCCGGTTGGGCGTGTCTTTTGATGATCTAATGATTGTAGTTCCCATCCTTGGACAGTAACATCTCTCTCTGTCATGCCGGCCGGCACCTACTCTCTCTCTCTCTCTCTCTCTCTCTCGCACTTACAGAGTGTGCTAGGAAATCTGTGAACCCAAAGCTTCAGGCTCGAGACTACGCAATAAAGTCGCTGCTGAGGGAATGGAGGCGTCGCGTCTTGGTCGGCTCTCTCCATAGATCTCGTCTGTTCCTGCGAATGGTGAATGCGACTATTGACGAGCCCGGCTACTCTCGACCACTTCCAGTCCACCTGCACAAATCCAAACCACGCCGCATCTTGCCACCTGAGTCCTTATCGGAACGCGCGATCATGTAGTTCGGTTCCTAAAGGTTCTCAAAAGGCGTGTATTACCTTTCGTCTGATGATCCGCTACTCAAGTCTCAGGTGCAGATACACCGTCAACATCCACTGTATTCTGGAGACGACTGTGCGTAGCAATGAACTGTAACCCGCCGTGGTCTATTGCACCTTTTGTCTCGTTGCTGGCGGTGCCCCTTGAGAACACATACAACTGCATCGCTGGTGCAAGGAAGCCCTCGTCGAGCCGGATGGTATCAAGAAGAGGCTGGAAAGGAAGATGTCATCGGGATGAACTATCTCTCCCGGAGCCATTGTGCAGCACATTACTCGTCCAACGGCATCGTACCCTGACAGGCGCATATAATTTCTTTTCTTTTGATAGTCCACCACAAACCCGGAGTTTCATAACCAACGCGGCGTGAATGACTAGAGCATTATGCTATCTTTTGGAGGCAAAACCGTCCCGGTGGTGGACGTTTCAGTTCTTCTATCAACCGAGGATCGCCGGCTTTGAACGGGTGCATGGGGGCTGTCCAGATTGAATGTACATACCTGTCTATACTTAATCAAAGTGACCAAGCAGATTTATAGAACAAGATTATAATGAACCTTCCGCTGATACAGGCCCTTTAGCGTAATCGTATAATCACTTGATCGATTCCCGGTTCAAATCCGGGAGGGTCCACTATCTGGTCTTCTCGTATCTGTTTTTATTTTTATTTTCAATTTTGATTGACCGATGGACTGCGCTGAGGTTCAGTCCCGATTATTGTAAGATTCCTCGTCGTTGGTGGTAGCAGTTTTTGAGTTTTTGTTGAATTCTGGATCATTCAAATTCCTACATTGCGGACCGACAACTTTGACTTTTGAACAAAACTTGGAACTTGGAACTTTCATTTGGGACGGGGGACGTCTGCTGCAAGATGCATCTGCTCTGTACATCATAGAATGAGATTCCTCTCGAATCTCAACGATGATGTCAAAGAGCATGAAATCTCCCTGCTTCCCAGGACAATAGCTTGCGAACGGTCGAGAGTGGGAACCCAGTTGAGTCTCGACATGCACTAGTATCAATACAGCAAGTAAAAGACGAGTTCTTATATCATACACTGTTTTGAAAAGGCGATGGTTTTCTTTCATAAATTGTACATCACGGCCGATCTCGATACGACGCGCCTCTTCCTCCCATGTTGGCCGAAGCTTCTGATCCCCTATAGCGCTGGTGTCCTTGATGTGACAAGGAACGTCTATAAGAGAGAGTGGGCTCAGCCTTCGGATCCGCAGTATTTCGCACGAGACCCGATCGGCAAAGCATAATCTGTCGCGGAGATGCCATTAAGGATCGGTGCGACGATTGCAAGAGGATGGTCCGCACGAAGCACACGTTTGTTGGGAGAATACCAAACCCGCTGGGGTGCGACGTGCATTCAGATGCGGAGGGTATTGGCAGCACAAATTTTCGTTCAGAGCGTAGCGTGCTGTCCTCATCTCCCATCACTCCAAGCAGCCAACTATCCACTCTCCTCCTCACAAACACCGTGCCCGGTGCACTCTCTATGAAAAAAGACCTTCCCTTTCCATACGTTCTCCCACCGAACTTTGATTTTGAGAGATACACCGCCGCCACATTGTATGGGAAGAATATTGGCCGGAACAGTCGATTACTGCACTCGAGAAGGCGAGTTGGAGGAGGGTTATGGTCTGGCGGCGGGTCCGGAGGAGGTACGTCTGGTCGAGATAAGTATCTATGGCGACTGAGTGGGAAACGACGCTGCCTGAGAGACGTCCGGGATGATGGAGATGAAGAAGAGCCATGACTAGAGGTCTGCTAGACCTCTGCGGAACTTGCATCCTCTGCTAGGGAACCCAAGTCTTCGACGATGCGGTCTGGCCTATCTCCGAGTCAGTACGCAGCCCCGGAAAACTGAGCGACCTTTGCACAGAGGTGGAACGGTTGTCTGGGATGGTGGGTGTCATTTCTGGAGGTAACTAGACGTAGAGTGGTGGTTTGGGACGTCCTGGATGAGGGTTTCGTAGACATTGCATTCCGTCCTCATGAAGTCTACTTTGGCGCTATTGAGTTGCCCGATGTCATAGCTAAAGGCCACCGGCCCCGGCCAACACTGAAGCGGGCTGACAAGGATAGGGTCATTGAGAATGTGAGAAACAGACAGACGACCACGTACCTCGTTGCTCGAGTAGATACCTGCTTCCCAAATCTCGTCGGTCGAAGCCGAGAGAGTGTCCTGGTCGTGGTCGCCGGACACTATACGCTGGGGAAGGTGAGTTCTCATGCGAACGAGAGCACGAGATCCTTCACCTCTATGGGTTTTCGATGTCTAGTTCAAATCCGTCTAACAGTCTGCCAGAGTGAGAGGAGCTTCGCGTAGTGTATGGCCTTGACGAGCGTGGAGAGAGCAGCGTCCGAGCGTAAACCAGCGCGGCCCTATCGGGTAGGGCAGACTTTTCAAACTCGAGACAGATGTTGTAGGCATCTAGGATAGTTGTGATGGGAGTCTAGGGCGTGATGGTAAGAAAGCTAGATTTGGTTCTGTTTGACTCGATCAAAAATCAAAAGGTCTCCTTTACCAATACCTTTCGTGCGTGACGCTGCGACTACCGCCATTATTCTTTACTCGTCTAGACTCGAATGTTCGCATCGATTTGACCAGGACAGGCTGCCATCGTCAATGAGCCAGCACTGGCATCGCCGTTGATGGCCTGGTTGACGTACACCATCGTCTCTTCCTTCCACGACAATGAAGGAGTCCATGCCTATACCCCAGCTGTAGGGCGCCCGCCAATACCGACACGTCGATTGAATGCTCAAGTACCTGTTCCACGAGTATCCATACCAGGCTAATTCTTTCTTTCGCTTAGGCTGTCTCCAATGTACCTTGAGTCCGAAGTCTACTCCGTGCGGCACCATATGGTCTCAACGTCAACAGTAAAGTCCACCTGAGACATGTTCTGTAGTTCGAATCTGGCTATAGGCGCTCGCAAACTTCATACACCACTCCATTGTCCGCAACGAGCGCCCCACGAGATCCCGGCCCTTATCGATGCATTCCGCCTGCAGAGCTTCTCACTCTTAGGTAGCACCGGCGCGGTCCGACTTTCTATCCATCATTTTCGTGGACAGATTCTTCCATTCACGATGTTCGATGTCGATGATCCTGCCAGTGCAAGCGTCTTCGATACCTCATACCTCCTTCGTGTCCTCGACCTAGTGCCCAAGTCATGCGGGAAAGCCAAAGGCCCTACCCCTCGAAACCTCGCAAGGACCGAGCTGTATCCGACAATGATATGGGCATCGAACGTTAACGCTGACGATTCATCAAAGCGTAACCTAAACTTGTCCCGACTACAAGGACACCCAGCCTTACGCGATCATCCCCTGTCCTAAACTCTATCTAGTGTTCTTGAACATCCGAACCCCCGAATATGTCGCGCTATTCTTTACGCGACAGAGGCTCCCCGACTCCTCTTCCGGCCAACTAAAATTCAGCTCTGCGTCTGCGTAGTCCAACGCGCAAAGTTGTCCTGACGACGACGTCTTCCCCAATTCAGAGGTGGACGTTGTCGGTGTGAAGAAGGGCATGTTGGTGCCGATATCTACCTCCGCGGGACTGACTTTTGGTCAACCAAGTGCTCCACTGTGTATACCCGGTGGTTTCTGTTACGGCGCTGAGGATTATAGATGTGCAGAGGTGTCGAGGTGGGGGGATTGTCACGGTGCTGTGGAAGGGAAACAGATGGTTGGTGCTACTACGAAGGAAAACACACCGTATGTATGACTTGATACTCTAACGCACAGCTTCTATGTCCTCTGACTTGCCCTCCACCTGTGCTGTACTGCGAGGCGGACAAAGGCGAAAGTAAACTTTGGGAGGATCAAGTGCGACGCCTCTTGGGGGAATAGGGCGGGCAGTAGCTTTCTACTTATTTCTCTCCCCAAGCAGAGTTTCGGCCCTGTCGACAATTTGGGTTCGCACTGCGGTCTTATTCTTACCATCCATGTCCGAAAATCCAGATGCGGAGAGTTTCAGTTACCAGCACCCTACGCAAAGTCTCCCGGCGCACATAAAAGTACGAGAGAAGAACCAGAGGTCCCTGTTACTGCTACATACGACTCGCCTTCTTTGTCTCCTCCAACGCAGGGCTTTCAAGCGTCCCTTCCCCAAGGTCAATGCGCTTTTCTCTGTGGTAGCAGCTATCTGATTATCAGTCTCTGCTATATGTACAGATCTAATTGGCCATAGACTCGCCGCATGGGTTGTTAGATCGTACGGAGAACGACCAGTTATTGATTGAACAATTTAGTGAGACTATGGATGATGCATCGGGTCCGAGATCGGTTATAATGGTGGTGGTGCTTTATTCTTCGAAACCTGGACTCTTGGGCATCTGCGACTGATAGGCGCGTTCATGTTGCTTTTTGGGATTCCCATTTTACCCCTGATGACGTGGTAGAGGCACAGGCATCGTCCGGTTACTTTTCCTTCCTACTTCCTCTTTCTTGTTGACATGAGATGTGTGCTATGGTTTCAAGTACCTGAGATGATACCTTGTCTAATCAACGGTTCCAGCAAAACCCAGCCTCTCGTAATACTTCCTGTTGCCCATAATTAAATTGTCTTTGATTATCATTGACCGGACCCGAGCATTTGCTCAGGGATGAAAAGATCACCTGCTATCATATACTTTAATCCGATCATTGGCTCGATTACATGTAGATCAGGCACGGATATACGTCGGTAAGTAGTGAAATGCTAGCGGTAGTATAGTAGTATGGAAAGTATAAACCCTTCTGGACGAATCAAACTCTAAGCTCTCCGCAGTACGGAGTCAGCGTGAGTCGTTAGTTGGCTGCAGGCGGGACAACACGAATCGATATGAGGCGCTGTCAACTTACGGTTAGCAAGAAAGAATAGAAGTGATCTAATTCGTACTACATACAATACTGTTCAGGAAAGCGACGGCTGTAACAGATCAGTTGAAAGTCGTAGTGCCAGATGGGTTTAGGACTTACTATTGCCAACAGGTACGCAGACAAGCCGGCGGTTTGCACCTCGCAGGATGGAAAAGGCTGAACTTGCAGTTGGACTGCTCGCATCGGATCTGGAAAGAGGGAACGTTAAAAATGGAATGGGAGACCGTAGTGTGGGATACGTTGGCGTACGTATTCTTCGGGCTAAGGTTGTGGCGGTCAGTAGAGATACTTGGATTTAAAGTTAAAAGGACGCACGAGACTGATAGCGTGGCCACATCGGATGTAGACATTCCTGACTCTGAATAACGACTCGGAGTTAGTATGGGGAGATGGAAAGGTAAGACGTGGCTCACTGGCGACGGTGGCACATCGTACTCGAGTGGAGAAGGTTTGAAAGGTAAGCGGTAATAGGATGAGGAGACCTCCCTGTTTATAGGCTAGTAAGAGTCAAGGACCGCGATGACATCTTGTATCGAATAATCCCTCATTACAACGATATCACCCATATGACGTGTGTCCGGCAGAGAGGATCATAGCAGAAAGAGTGTGACATAGCGAGCATTACTGTTTGATTACTGTTCAAGGCGCTTGACCTATGATCGAGCCTGGTAGCCATTGGAAGCCAGGCTAGCTGGTTCACTATTTTGGAAGCTGCCCATGAATGGTCTGCATTCACCGCTATTTACAGACGGTTCGATGACAAACAAGCGTAGCAAAGGTTCGAACGTCGTGCACAGCAGAGATGATTTGTCGCTGTCATCCTTGATACAAGTTTTATCCCTCGAGCGCATGTAAACAAGTCGAATGATTCATTACAAGGATGAGATCAAAGCTTACAACGGATTATGAGAGCAGAAGCATCGGGGTTAAAACAAGCCGGACGTGCTAGGGACCTGCAAAGCTGCGCCGATCACCAATCACAGCCGAGACCAGCGCATTTTACCTGGTAAAGAACGAAACCTTAAATGGACACGCCGGTTTTGATTTAGTCATGCCTTTCTTGGTCCTGAAAACGCCATCAGTAAAATGGTATGAAACAATTTTCTCCCTATAGAACAAAGGACTCAAAGCAGCTTTGTCATTTTACAGCGAGCAAAAACAAAGGCATGAAAACTGAAGCTAGTTTAGGCTAGTAGAAATGCACCAGCCTCTGCAGTGTATAACTAATATAGTAGCCTGTGTTGAATAAGAAACCGGCGGGAACAAGTCCCGAAGCCTGCCCAAATTAAAGAGTTCTTTTCCCAGACGGCCCAAAGACAGTTGCGTTTTCAACTTCAAATTCGATGATGAGCGCCGATTTCGCGTGAGGGTTTGGAGCATGGTGGGTGTGCGTGCACGCAGACCTGGTATATATATTGGCGAGGGAGGCACGAGTCCTCAGCATGAGCACTCTCGGGATCATGCATGTTTAGTAGTGATCTATTTTCTCTATCATGATGGAAGCGCCAGGGGACGAATACGAGATCCATTGTGAACTTGAATAGCCGGAAGGACAGACTATGAGGCAACAGCCTCTAGATGGGGGTGCTGACCGATTATGATAGGAACGTCTAAAGAAAACAAGCATCGGATTTGGCTATGAAATGAGTCTTGGGACTTCCAAAGGTGCGTAGTTCCAAAATACTAGCTGTAGACGCCATACAGATTGGTTTATGGCGATGAGGATTACGACGGGGACGTTGAAAACAGGAAGCAAAGTGAAGGACCGGATTTGGAGATCAGTACGTGAAGAAAAAGAGCTCGAGAAAAGTCTGATCCGGTAATTCGCGGCTTACGAGTTCAAAGTTGGTCAGTGGTGCCACAAACGGCTTCGTAGGCTGCAGAATAAGTACCGATAACATGGGAACCAAGTTGCCAAAGTTTCTAACAAAAGGGACTGAAGCTGGGGTTATCGAAGAGAAAGAAGTAGACCAGGATTGATACTGACTGGGTAAACCTTCTTCCCGAAACATTAGTTTTCGAAATTGTGCCAACGCTTGCGAGGGGAAAGCCTGAGAATTTGAGCAGTCGGACACTTGGCGCACGAAGCGGGACTCGCAGCTCGATCCAGTGAACAGCTTTTCCACTCACTAAGCCGGACCTTGAGCACAGTTTCACAGTCAATAACTTCGTAGAATAGTGGTTCTCTAGTGTCATCGTTTACATCATATGCATGTCAGACTGATAGGAAACAGGGAGCGTGGGAAAGGAAAAATCGTACTGACAGAATACGAACAGCGAATAGCTTTGGGGGTGCGACGTGCGTTCAACGTTCAGACGCGGAGGGCACGACTAACAGCACAAAGAATAAAGCACCAGCACTATAATCGAACTCGGACCCGATAGTCCCATTGGATTGTTCAATGAATAACTGGTCGTTCTCCATCATCGATTGTACGAATACATGTCGACTGGACTACATCGAACAACCTATGCGGAGAGTCTATGGCCAATTAGATAGCAGAGACTGATGATTAGCGGGGAAAAGCACTCTGGCCTTGGGGAAGGGACCCTACGGCGAGTTGTCAGTCAGACATGTAGCAGGAACAGAGACCTCGGCTTTTTCTCTCGTACTTTTTTCGCTCGTCAAAGTGCGCCGGGAGACTCTGCGTAGGGCGCTGGTAACTGAAACTATTTTCGGACATGGATGGTATGAATAAGACCGCAGTGTATGAACCCAAATTGTCGACGCGGCCGAAATTCTGCTTGGGGAGAGAAGTAAGGCAGGCTAAAGTGCCCGCCCTATTCTCCCAAGAGGCGTAAATCATCGCGCCGCAGCTGCGCTAACCGTCTTCAAACCTAAGGCCTAAGGCCTAATCCTCCCAAAGTTTACTAAGTTCGCCTTTGTCCACCTCGTGGCTAGTTCGCATACAGCACAGGGGGAGAAGATGGAGGGCGAGTCAGAGGGCGTGCGTTGATAGAGACGCTGTGCGTTAAATTATCAGTAAGCGTGGAAGGCAACGAACAAATCGAATCATACATACGATATGCAACCCTTCGTAGCACCAACCATCTATTTCCCTTTCACAGCAGCCCCCCCACCTCGACACCTCTGCACATTCATAACCCTCGGCACTGTAACAGAAACCACTGGGTATACAACCTGATTGGAGCTTGACCTGGTTGTTTGACCAAAAGATGCCGGCGCTTCGGTCCCGCGGCTCCATGAGACAAGTACCAACACGCTCTGCACACCGACAACGTTCACCTCTGAATTGAGGAAGACGTCGTCGTCAGGCCGACTTTGCGCAGACGCAGAGCTGATTTTCAGTTGGCCGGAGGGGTGGAGGTCGGGGAACCTCCGTCGCGTAAAGGATAGCGCGCCATATATTCGGGGGTTCGCATATTCAAGAGCGCCGTAATGCACTTGATAGAGTGTATTACAGGGGATGGTCGCGTAAGGCGGGGTGTCCTTGCAGTCGGGACAGCACGTTTGTTAGGGAGATACCAAGCCCGCTAGGGTGCGACGGAGAGCAGCACAAGTTTTCGTTCAGGGGGTAGTCTCCCCATCCCGTGTCACTCCAACTCCGAGGAACATTATGGTCGCGTTCTTCACTCCCCTCTCCTCCTCGCGGGCCACACAAACTGACGTGTGCGGTTCGCTCCCCATAACCGTAGATTACTGCAACTTGAGAAGAGAAATCGGAGGATGGAGGACATGAGCACGGGGCCGGAAGAGGGTTTAGAGGTTGACGGGGACGTTGGGTACTTGTCGTATAGGCTCCTCAAGAGGGCACCCGGGCGCCTCCGCCGAACTTGCATTGCGTAGATGGGGGTGAGATTGCGCGGGATAAGGTTGTGTGGGCAAGCGGGTAGCCGTGCCACTGGATGGCATTGCCGAAACAAGCAACACTGAAGCGAGATGGAGGTTACGAGCAGTGTAGAAAAATAGACGATTGCGCACCATCTTTATTGAGATACGCACACCCGTTGGTGGGTTCGTCGCGCGACAAGGACGGATGAGATGGTTGTGGCCTTGAGAGTGCGTGCGTAGATCAGCGCGGTGCTGTAGGGGGAAGACATTGTATTCATCCGATGGGAGAGTGCGCTGGTACAAGTATAAATTAAAATTTGATTTTGTTGATTACCGGGATCAATCGCTTCCCGATATACTCACGGCACTCGTGTCCATCACCCTGACCAAGGCGCATTTTGACAGAGATATTTCTTCTCCCGCAGACGACGAGTCTCCCAAGGGAACGATCTCTGTAACCGCCTCATCTCCCACAGCCCCATCGTACCACATAAAGAAGACCACTCGCCTCAAGCTGCGTCACTTTCTATCCTGCTTGCCTCGTCGAAGGAGGGAAGACGGATGCATACCCGTGCTTTTTTAAATAGCCTGCCGTAGTAGGTATCCGATACAAAGTAGATTTATAGAATGAAGGTATGATAAATCCCACCTTTAACAAGGGCCCGTTGGCATAACTGTTAATCAATTGATTATAATCACCGCTACTGATTAGTTTCCCGGTTCAATTCCGGGAGGGTCCCTTTGAGTTCAAGTTCTATTTATTTGAGTCTTCACTGTTCAGCTTGCGCCGGTCCCCGGGACGTTCAAAATTCACATTCCTGCACGTTCACTCGGGGGCCTTTTTGTTATAACCCACTCCCTTCTTCTCGGGAAGCAGGTCAGCGGAACTGTGAACAGCCGATTTTACCCAGGTTCTTGTGCGCAGATACGAGAACAACTCTGCTTATATGCATATGGGATTCTTTGGCATAATCGTACAGTTGATCCTTCCCGGTTCGAATCCCGGAGGGTCCATTATGTGAGGCAAGAGTTCCTTTTTTTGATTCTTGAATCTTGGTCTCTATAGTATCTATACTATCAGGGGCCTTATTAGTTAGCTTTGGATTGGATATTTCAATTCCTAGGCTCGCTGAAAACTTTTTACGGGTGCGCTCTCTCCCTTTTTATTATAAGAAGGCGACGGGTTTATTGTACTTCAGTGTAATCACCATCGACCGTTTGGGAACCGAGAAGGATGTATACTCAAGTCTGAGCTCGCTTTACCTGTTAACGAGTCGAATCTGAGGGGTGGCTGTCACGCGTCTTCCGTTTTTGAAAGAGGTCAACGATATTCAATTCAAGTGAGGCAGGATGGCTTTTTATGTTTTGTGAGTACGGACGAGGTACGTGAACATTCCTTCTCCGTGCTGAGGAGAAGCGGGTTTGTTGGAGAGGTACCAAACTTGGGATGACGAGAGAATGGGGCGAGTCTGGCATCACAAAATCTTGTTCAGATCGTGGCGCGCTCTCTATAGTTCCAGCAGTCGATACAACGTGTTCCTTCCTGCCGCTCTCCCTCTCTAGAGCCATAATAGTCCGGCAGCACAAAATCCCGTTCAGATCGTGGAAGGCTCTCTATTGTTCCGTTCTTTGTTCTCCTCCCAAAACATCCCCTTGCGAACGACATAAAACCGCTGTGGACGAGCCGCTCCCAATGACAAAAGCCCTTCCCTGTCCACACCTTCTCCTCCCTGGCACGGGCTTCGTCCTCGAGAGATAACACTGCCGTTACGTCGTCCGGGAACTTGAATGGTGGCAAGTGCCGATTGTTACACTCGAGAAGGCGGAGTGGAGGGTTATGGATGGGGGGATGTCTGCCTGGGAGATGTGGATGGAGAAAGGCTGGAGGTTTGACACTGCTCGTTCATGCCCTTCAAGAGGGCATCGTTCAGTACTTCCACCCAAGTTTCATTGACACCCGAGTCTTCGACGACACGCGGCGGCCTCAGAAGATCGGATGGAACGGGGATGTTCTCGTTGTCTGGGGGTAAGCGGAAGTAGGGAGAGGTGGATGGAGCTGCATAGTGGTAGTAGTCTGAGATTGCTTGGGGCGTGTCTTCTTGAACTAGAATTCTAGGCGGGTAAATCATTCCGGGATATAGGATTGGATTGTCATGGTATTGGAAGGGAGTGTACGTAGGCCTGGGGCTGGGGTGCTAGTCGAAGTACTTCACAAAATCACCAACACTGAAGTCAGCAAAGAAGGATAAGCCTACCATTGACGGTGTAGAAAGCGCACCTCCTTACGCCGACTCTGGTGACCCGCTTCCCAAATGTTGTCGGTGGAAGGGAGAGCGCCTGGGTTTCTTGTGCCGCCCTCGAATCCGTCGTGCCAGTGTCCGGGCTTTGAAGTGTGCCAGAGCTCGCCTTCCCAAAATTGGATTTGTACCTGTAGATGACGAGGGTGCTTTCGGTTTTCTGGATTCGTCCCTGGTTCTCCGAGGATGTCATCTGGCTCCTCTGTTTTCATCTGGTCGTACTCGGGCACTTGTTGATTTTCCCCCATCAGCTGCGAGACATCCGGGAGAAGACGAAGATTGGGTGAATTACTATGTTATAATGTGAGTTGAATGGGCCTTTCTAGCTAACTGGTGACTCATCTTGTGGTCAAGCTTTGTTGACAGAGACATGTGCATGCGCTATCTCGGTGGTAGCATTGGACACGGTGCTGACCCGAATCTCAAAGATAATGATAGCAGAAGAGAAGTCGAGACCACAGATAACATGGGAAACGACGAGCGAGATGATGAAGCTTCTGTGGGCGAAGAGACAGAGGAAGACGATGAATATGGCCCGGGTAGCGAGGATCAATGCTCCGAGGACAGCGGGGACAGTGAAGGTTTCTCTGAAGATGGTGCCGATTCCGTGCATCTGTGGAGTCGGGCTACTTCGACCCTCGGAAAAACTTTTTTCCCAATCTACTGATGTGCGGCTCCCCAGCTACGTGTCAGTCTTCACTTTGACAAGACGCTGCGCCGGATTACTGGTGTATTGTCGCACCCTCCAGATCATTCTCATGTCAACCGTGGTACACTGTTCCCACTATCCACGACTCCTCCACCGGCCCCGTTGTTACACGTGCGCTCACCGCTTCAGTCCCTGTCGGAAATTAAACCTCCAGATGCGGATAGTTTCAATTCACACCACCTTACGAAGAGCTCGCGTCGTGAGCCACGGCATGTCAGGCTCGGGCCGTGCCTTATGTACTGGTAATAATGCCTTACTGTACGTTCGTTCTCTATGACTACTCTGGCGGAGAGACCTTTACAAAAAGTAGGTATCTTATGATCAATTTTTAGTGACTTTTGCTGATGCGCCTTTTCAGCTCGAGGACGTTTGGTTGGCTGTCTATATGCACCAACATTTTTGTTCAGGCCCACAAAGAAACATTGAGGACCCCGCTACCACAGGTTCGCCGATTTCTGACGACTCCTCGACGACTCCTACTCGAATTTGGGTAAGGCTTTTAGGCGGCCCTTCCCTAAGGACCAGTTGTGCCGTTTCCTACGTCATCTCATTGTGGTCTCTGCCGAAATGTAAAGATCTCATGGGCCCGTAGAATATAATCACTCTTATTGGCTGTTCGAACGAGCCAATCTTACGGAATATGGAAACGATTACACGTTGGAAATGACACATGTGTGCGTAGATCTCTTTGAAAGAAGTGAGGGACCGGGTATGATTCAATTGGGCTTCTCCCTTTACCTGAACTTTATTAGAGGTGGTCAATTGATTCAATTTTCCAGTTTTCTCTATTGCGCACAATCCCTTCGACTTGAATCCTCTGTCGAGATGCCCACGGCCAAGATCGAGTCGAGCACAGGGAAGACGTCGTTCAACTACACAATATCGACACCCTCAGCTTCGTCGGCCACGTCTATCGACACCAGCCTACCAACGTTGTTGTTCATCCATGGGGTTTACTACGGACAGCAGGTCTTTCAACGTGAGCCTCAAGTTCAATGTTTCTTATTATACCAATCGATGTTGATAATCGCGCTATAGGACAGTTCGAGGACCCACAGATAAGGAGATTCAACTGCGTTGCTTTGGACCTTCGATTGTATGGTGGCACAACGACTGACGGTATTCCCGAGGGCTTCGGTGCGAAGGACGCTGCTGAAGATGTCGCATTATTCATGGTGACCGACCTATTTGTCCGACCCGGGGGCTCCCGTAACTGACTCGCATACAGGACGAAGTGAGATTACCCGCGTGCCACATCGTGGGCCTATCGAAGGGCACCATGTTGGGAATCGCCCTCGCAATGTACTACCCAAACAAAGTCCTCTCTCTCTTCCTTGTGTCGCCGCTAGGGCTTGAGGAGGTGCGAGGATTGTTAACGCCACGGTAGCTGAGATTCATATTGTCCGTAGCCAGCAGACGTCGCTAGAGGCCGGCGGGAAGTAGCAGATGTCTGGGTCGAAGGCACCAAGACAGACCGGCTCGACATGGCCGCCATCTATGATTCGATCTTCGGTTGCCATCAATTAGGGTTCAATAATAATATCAACAGCTTAGTGCGCGCGTGGGTTTTGCGTCGGCAGTGAGTCTCCGTTCCGAACTGACTGGATTCGTTAGGTTCGTCGGTATCACATTACCGTTAAACGTGAAGAATGCCGTTCGTGCAAAGTATGAACAGTACGAGAGAGGCACGATCGGTTTGTTAAATAGTCGAAAGGAGTATTCCAAGGACGAGCTTTCTCTGATATGCGTCCCTGTCCAGTTGGTCCACTGCCTAGGGAATATCGCGTACCCTCTAGAATATTCAGAGAGGTTTATGCGGCAGTTGAAGGAGGCTGGAGTCACGGTTAGTTTGGCCACGATTCCGGAAGCTCCACATTTTGGCATTGTGACGCACGGAAATATGTGAGTGGGTTTGATTTGAGCCAAGAGGATGACAGCTGAGAGGTTTCTAGCGCGAACGGGATGCTCCATAATTTTATTATAGATATTTGTGGGACTTCTGTTCCGCCAGCGCCTGGAGAAGTCAGCTCTCCATGGGAGGAGGAGTTGGTGCGGGCTGGTTGGAACAAATGTGGGGACGACCTTGAGGACGATTACGGCTGGTTCGCTCACTAATAATATACTTTTATTGGGTTTTAGGTACAGATTGATAATAATATACGGTGGAATGTATGTGCGTAGGAGTCGTACCTGTGAAGCCAAGGATGAGAATTGATGGTGGCATGAGAGCCTAAGGCATTATCCACATGTCGTATCTGCATCTTCTCTTCTTTCTGTTCATTCGTTGGCAGAACTGACATGCCACTTCGGTCGATCCGAATTCCGAGGAACTACAATCGCATGGGTCTGTAATACCAACGATCTGGCTCAGAACCAAGCGAGAGAAAAACATTGCGTATATTTCGAGAGTATAAACGCCCGAGCACCTCTCACTTCTTTTCTTTGAAGCGTAACCTCCGGCGAATGCATGCATGGGATAGTTGCTTTGTTGTGTTTAAAGGGCATCTACTTCTGATCTCTTAGGTGGGCACCAAACTAGATTGATAGTGGAAAGACGTACCCAAGAAAGAAGACCGTGGCTAAGAATGCCTCTTCGGACAGGCGGACTTGAGGCTTGGTACCTCCTGGAAGCTAGTCTCACATGTAAGGCTCATCATCTGCTAGAGGATAGCATGGCTATGCACCCGTGCAAGAAGAGATGCTTTATCCTCTTCCTCGTCTAATTCCAAAGGGCTACCTGGAGGGTGTAGAAGGGTCTCTATATCGTCCTCTGACGTGTCTCCGTTATAAATTGGAGCATTATGCAGAGAACGAATGGATTCTTGAGTAATTGCGATATCCTCTATGCGGCAACGAAAATCACCAGGGTCCTCGTTCCGAGTCCTATAAATATTCGGTCATTATGTTCCGAATCCTATAAATATACGTATTCGGTCATTACATTCCGAGTCCCATAAATATACGTATTCGGTCATTATATGCCAACTTAATTCCCGATTTTTGATCGTCCAACATGGCGTTTGCCGCTGTTTGCCGTCGCTTCCTACCTGACTTGACCGTGGGAACCTTTTCGCATAAGTATGGACGAGGTACATGAACATTCCTTCTCCCTGCTGTGTTGAAGCGGGTTTGTTGGAGAGATACCAAACTTGCGAGAACGAGACATTGGAGCAACTCTGGCAACACAAAATCCCGTTCGGATCGTGGCGGGCTCTCTATTGTTCCATTCTTCGTTCTCCTCCCAAAACATCCCTTCGCGAATGACATAAAACCACTGTGGACGATTCGCTCCCAATGGCAAAAGCCCTTCTCTGTCTACACCTTCTCCTGCCTGGCTTTGTCCTCGGGAAATACACTGCTGTTGCGTCGTTGCATGATGGTGGTAAGAAAGCTCAATTTGGTTCCTCCATCGGCGATCAAAAATTACACATGCCCTTTCGTGTGCCCTTCGCCGACTCTTGTACGCTACGTTTACTCCGCTCTTCCAACACCATGTTCATCTAACCCATACCAGGACAGCTGTTGATTCCCAACACGAGCGACGCTATTCTTGCCTCAGTCCGCCGTGTCAGTGCTAGATAAGCACATCCCACCACTGCAATCCGCGCCTTTTCGACATCTTGCCTGAGCAAAGCCAGCACCGCATCGCCATCGAAGGCCTCGATGAACCTGACCAACACAAGACTCCACACATCACTCGCTCGATGTCCAGTCGGATGAATCCTACTTCCTCGTAATAATAAAGACGGACATGTGCAGGACTTTGATGTTGAACCAGAAAGGAATAGGTGTGTGCCCATTTCTTCTCTCTCAGACGGCGAATATTTGAATATTTGAATCTTATAAGCGTTCTAGGATGTGAGAATGCGTTGACGCCAGTCGGAAAAGATGCCGTGGAGACGTCTTCTATCTGAACCTTCCACTACGTCAAGCCTTGCCGCGACATGCCACCGTGAAGTGCGTTGTCAAGGCCATTATCTCAAGAAACCCGGCGATGTCGATGCAGGCTCTCCGCCGCACCCAGCTCTCCAAAATACCGCTGTCGCGTGGCACCACGTCGCGTCTCCCGGCCTATCGAGATAAAGCATGCTCCTTCCCACCAATTCTCCCTCTCCAGAGCAATAATTGGAGCCTTCCCTCATTCTTCCCGGGTTTTCCGTAACATAGACCAGAACAGGTTGCCATTCTCAACAAGCCTGATCTTTTTCGACGCCTTAGCCAGCACCATCGAAAGCTTCGGTTCTTCCTTCCGTCACCTGCGCACGGAAATGAACGAGTCCATGTTCTGTATCACAGCCGTAGGACCCCGGTCAACGTCGACATGTCGAGTCACATTCTATCTCCAGTGTACCCAGCGAAGAGTCTACTTTGTGCAACACGCTCAATAGTGTGATTACAGACGAACCTTCGTGTATAGTGTGGTCCCCGCCGTTCTTTATTGGAATCTCAGTGCGCCAGTAACAGCACCCCACCGTAATCACATATCACGACAAGGCGAGCTCTTCTGGTCCGTGCTCATACCAGTATGTATGGTTCAGGTGCACGCTTAAAACTCGAGACGGACGAGGTGTGGTTGCATAGGAAGGGAGGTCAGTGAGAAACTGGCTTCCCTGCCCCGCCTATTCATCACTCAATCTCTATCACACACGGCAAGTCGGCGTCTATCCCCAGCCATAGGCTGGTAAACCGGCTTTATTAGAAACTCGCAGAACTCGTTACCGTATATCCCCAGCCAAGTTCCCTCCGTGGCGTCACGTCGCACTCACATGCACTATCAACCAACGGCTCGAAGGCTCAAGGATACGGCACGCATAGTCGCCCGGCATCGAAAGCTCACTGCTTGCGTGTAAGGAGTTGTTGATGTAGGCCCCACCCTCTCCGCTTTTTCGTTCAGTCTAAACGGTGAAAGCCAGTCGCCAGATAAGAACTCGGCGGAGACATAATAGCAATTCACTATAGTTCAAGCTCGTCTGGGTATGAGCGCACGCCAATTCCATAAACTACTCCCGGAATATATGTCGCGTCATTCGTCCCGACGAGGCCCCATGTCATAGCGTGGCCTCTGAACGTGAACGACATCCCGAACCTCGTCTATAGGTCTTGCACGCGCGCGCTTTCCAAGCTCTTCACTCTTCGGCAGCATTAGTCGTAGTCTTACTTTCTATGCAGGCCCACTGTCCAATATCAAAGCTCTCTAAAACGCTACCGTCGTCTCCCGGCCTTCATACACCTTCCTACCAACTCTCCCTTTCCAGAGCAATGCTCAGAGCTTTTGATTTCCCAATCTTCCTTCTTCCTGGGTCTGCCGCCAAGGACATCTTGTTTATATAATCATAATCATGTTGGGGGGTTGACACGTTGACTACTTGGCTCGGCTCGTCGCCTCCTTTCCCAATTGCGTACAGCCCATCTCCTCTTCGTTAATCTAACCGGCACATCTTTCATGGTTCTCCCACGCTCATATCAGCTTGTCTTCAACGAGCTCGATTCTTTCAATGTGCAGCTTTTCGATGCCTTGCCTGAGACACGCCAGCATTGGCATTACTATCAAAGGATCTCGATTAGCCTCACCGACATCCCGCCGGATAAGACTCCGTATACCATCGGCTCTTCCTTTCGCCACCTGCGCAGGAAATGGAAAATGCGATAGTATGAGTCACAAGAGCTAGTGTCAGCGGCGAGGATAATGATATCGTGGCGTCGACTAGATACGTCGCTCGATATCACGGTGCGATGGGTACGAGTCTATCGAACGGTTTGCTGGGATAATGTTCTCACGGAGCGTTCTTTCGTTTAGGCCGTCTAGAGTGTATCCTGCGAAGACTCGCGCTCTCTTGCAGTCAGTCTTCCGTGCCGGCGTACCATACCGATGTCTGCCCGTCCGAAAGACACATTCCTCATAGCAGACATGGTTGTCGAGGAAGGACAATCTGAGCCCTCACTGTACAAAAAGAGTGTTCCCCAACAGCTTTCGCACTCGGCGCCTTCACTCCACATCGATATGTCAGGAGAAATCTGACATGATGGCTTACACCAGAGGCCTAGCCACTCACTTCAGACGGGTGAGGTGTAAGAAGGGAAGTCGGTGAAATTCAAGTCCACAGATTGGGGGAAACGGATCCATCCCTAGCCACGTCCCGATGAAATTCCTCCGTGACGTTGGCCAGGATATAGCGCCATAGGCCCACGCGATGCATGTCGATTCAGGCTCTGGCTTTTTTGTTCAGTCTCGACGGTGAAAGTGTGCTATAGTTCGAGCCACCTGCAAATTCCATGAACCACTCCCCGAACATGTGTCGTGCCGTTCTTTACTATAGGTCCGTGATGGAGGCTCACCGACCCCGGTCCACATGTGCGCTTTCCACTCTTAGCATACCCCATAATAGTTCCTCGCGACGCCAGAAACGTCTTCACAACTATGTATAGAGGATAGAGACGACGAACATGCAATTTGGTTTCCCTCTAAGCTAAGGGAACTGCGTTTGGACATGATGCTGTGGAAGGGGAGACAGACGGGTGTATACCATAAAGAATATGTATGATTTGATTCGTTAGCTGCCTTTCACGCTTACCGATACCACGGATCTCAAACGCACTAGATTTCGTGCATCAGCGAGGGACAAACCCACGTCCTACGATGCCCTGATCCTCCCTCTATCTTCTCCTCCCACATCTCCTTGCGACCAGCACAGAGCTCAAAGGGCGAACGAAGGAAAGAGCGTTCTGCCCTCGAAACCTCCAAGACGTTGGATGTTGATGAGCCAGCATCGACCAACCTAAATCTAGGCCTGCTACTAAGCGGTTGATTGTACCAGCTGCAAGCGAGGTACTCATCCCCTCTGTTAGGAAACTGTATCAAGCGCAATACCGTACTATTGAATATGTGACCCTTTCGGAAACGATTCCACAGCTCGCCGCGTGTCAGCCCTGCGCCGGATCCTGAAGTACCTTTTCAATTCACTCGCACGTCACGAATGATACCGCCGTTCTACACCCTCCCAAGACGACTTCACCGGCGCCATTATCAAGAACACCACCGGGATGATAGCCCTCCGCCCTTCTCTGATTGAAGTTGAAGTTCTTACTCCATCCCTCGCATGTGGACAAAGGCGAAAGTAAAACTTTGGAGACTCGGTAACACGATAATTTACATTTTTACGTGTCTTGGGGCGGGCAGGAACTTCCCCGTCATATTTGCTTTTAACCTACCCTGCCTTTCTCTCCAAACGTAATCTCGCCCCCGTTGACGACCTGCGGTCTTATTCATGCCATTCAGTAAAAGAGGGTGTCTGAAAATCTGGAAGCTTTCAGATGCGAACGGTTTCAGTTAGCGCCGTCCTATGCAGTGTCTTGCGATGCATCGGTAACCGGTTTGAAGACGGCTTCGACATGATGATTTACATTTACGTGTCTTGAGGCGGGCAGCTTCCCATTATATGTTCCTTTGATTGCGATGCTTCTCTCCCTAAACGTAATCTCTCCCCTGTTGACGAACTGCGGCCTTATTCATGCCATCCAGAAAAAGACAGTTTTCAAAAGTCCGGACGATTCCAGATGTGGATGGTTTCAGTCCCGACGAGTCTGGCGATGCACATCACAGACGTATAAGCCCCGGTCGGCGTCTTCACAAATACAGAGGATAGAGACGATGAACATCTATGTCGGTTCCCCTCCACCTGAGGTGTAGAGGTGTAAATGTCTACCTGATTAAACCTCCGCAGGTACTGTTGGATATGTGACGGTTCCGGACACGACCATAACGCTCCCTACATGTCAGTCTTCACTTCGACAAGACGCCGGGCCGGATCACTGGAGCATTGTCGCACCTTTCAGATCAATCTCATGTCGACCGTGATACATTGTTCCCACCATCCAAGATGACTCCACCGGGCCCGTTGTTACTCGCGTGCTCATTACCTCAGTGCCTGTCCGAAATTCCGGAAACCTCCAGATGCGGATAGTTTCAATTGATACGAAGAGCTCGTGTCGTGAGCCACGGCATGTCAGGGCCGGGACGTTCGTTCTCTATGACTACCCTGGCGGAGAAACCGTTATCTAAAGTGGGTATCCTATCATCAAATTTTAGTGACTTTAGCTGATGCGCTTTTTTAGTTCGAGGACGTTTGGTTGGCTATCTATATGCACCAACATTTCTTTTCAGGCCCACAAAAAATATTGTCATACCCACGGGAAATATTGTCATAGCTAAAGAAACATTGAGGACCCCGCTACCACAAGTTCGCCGATTTCTGACGAATCCTCGATGGAGTTAGGTGAGGGCTTTTAGGCGGCCCTTCCCTAAGGACCAGTTGTGCTGTTTTCTGCGTCATTCTGGTCTCCGCGGAAATGTAAAGATCTAATCGGCCGTAGAATGTAATCACTCTAATTGGCTGTTCGAACGAGCCAATCTTACGGAATATGGAAACGATCACACGTTGGAAATGACACATGTGTGCGTAGATCTCTTAGAAAGAAGCGGGGGACCGATTGCAACTCGATTGGGTTTCTCCCTTTACCTGAACTGTATTAGAGGTGGTCAATTGATTCAATTTTCCAGTTTTCTCTATTGCGCATAATCCCTTCGACTTGAATTCGTCTGTCAAAATGCCCACGGCCAAGATTGAGTCGAGCACAGGGAAGACTTCGTTCAACTACACAATATCGACACCCTCAGCATCATCGGCCACGTCTATCGACAACAGCCTACCAACGTTGTTGTTCATCCATGGGGTTTACTACGGACAGCAGATCTTTCAACGTGAGCCTCATGTTCAATGTTTCTTATTGTACCGTCATTCAGTAATCCATGTTAATAATTCGCGCTATAGGACAGTTCGAGGACCCACAAATAAGGAGATTCAACTGCGTTGCTTTGGACCTTCGACTGTATGGCCGGACAACGACTGACGGTATTCCCGAGGGCTACGGTGCGAAGGACACTGCTGAAGACCTCGCATTATTCATGGTGACCGACCTATTTGTCCGACCCGGGGACCGTAACTGACTCGCGTATAGGACGAGGTGAGATTACCCGCGTGCCACATTGTAGGCCTATCGATGGGCACCATGTTGGGAATCGCCTTCGCAATGTACTACCCAAACAAGGTCCTCTCTCTTTTCCTCGTGTCACCGCTAGGGCTTGAGGAGGTGCGATGATTGTCAACGCGTGTAGCCCACGGTAGCTGAGATTGATATCGTTTGTAGCTAGCAGACGTCGCCCGTGGCCGGCGGGAAATAGCAGATATCTGGATCGAAGGCACCAAGACAGGCCGGCTCGACATGGCGGCCATCTATGATTCGCTCTATGGTGTCCATCAATTAGGATTCAATAATAAAATCAACAGCTTAGTGCGCGCGTGGGTTTTGCATCGGCAGTGAGTCTCTCTTCCAAACTGACTGGAGTCGTTAGGTTCGACGGTATCACATTACCGCTGATCTTGAAGAAGGCTGTTCCTGCGAGACATGAACAGTACGAGCGAGGCACGATGGAATTTTTAAATAATCGAAAGGAGTATTCCAAGGACGAGCTTTCTCAGATATGTGTCCCTGTCAAGTTGGTCCACTGCCTAGAGGATATCGCGTACCCTCTAGGATATTCAGAGAGGTTTATGCGGCAGTTGAAGGAGGCTGGAGTCACGGTTTGTTTGGCCACGATTCGGGAGGCTCCACATTTTGGCATTGTGACGCACGGAGATATGTGAGTAGGTTTGATTTGAGCTAAGAGGATGACAGCTGAGAGGTTTCTAGCGCGAACGGGATGCTCCATGATTTTATTATAGATATTTGTGAGACTTCTGTTCCGGCAGTGCCTGGAGAAGTCAGTTCTCCATGGGAGGAGGAGTTGGTGCAGGCTGGTTGGGACAAATGTGGGGACGACCCTGAGGACGATTAAGGCTGGTTCGCTCACTAATAATATACTTTTCTTGGTTTTCAGGTACGGATTAATAATAATGTATGGTGGGATGTACGTACGTAGGAGTCGTACCTGCGAAAACAAGGATGAGAATGAGGGAGGCACGACTTAGGGAAATATATGGACGTCATCAATATACAAGTCAAGTGGTTCATTGAACGGTGGGCAATGCCAGATGCATCGACGGAAGAGCCGGATCAAACGGACTATGAAAAAATTGTCATCGGCTCAACAGGTCAGTTGATTTCATCCATCGACATCATTAATATCCTGACATCCATATTCTGCATCGCTTGATTCTCCTCAACCCGGCTCGACGGACTTTTAACTGGGTTTGTCATCCCACACAGTCAAAGACGACTCTTCCAGCTCGAAGTTCATACCAAGACAGCTGCCGATTTCCCAACGCGAGCGATGGTACTCTCAACTCACCCCAGTCTGGTGCGAGCGCCTTTTCGACATCTTGGCTGAGAAAAGCCGCTATTGAAGGCCTCGATTAACCTGACCAACTCAAAACGGACAAAACTCTGCACACCACTTCACTTGATCTCGCAGCCCACTGATGAATCTCACGGCCTTGTAGAGGCGCACATATGCAGGACTCTGATGTCGAAAAGAAAAGGGGTGGTGTGTACGAATCTCATAGTCTAGGGTGCGATAGACTCTAAGAGCATACTTCCTTGCCGAAAAGACGCCGTTGAGACGTGTTCTGTTTCAACCTCCAGCTATTTTCCGTTTATAGCCTTGGCGACTAGCCACTATTAAGTGCTACCGTGGCGTCGTCGAGGCCGTCATCTCAAGAAAGTCCTTCCCCGCATGACGAGGTGCGTGTACATTCGGTCATTTTATCATCTCGTCGCTGATGAATCGATGTCCACAGTAATAACATCCCTCATGCAAGACTCTTCAAAATGCCGTCGTCTCGATACGACGTGCTCCTTCCTGCCGCTCTCCCTCTCTAGAGCCATAATTGGTGCTTCTGATTTCCTTCCTCCTTCCCGGGCTTAGACCGGAACAGGTTGCCATCCTGATTCTCTAACACGTGCGCCCTACCACTGCAATATGCACTTTTTCGACATTTTGGCTGGGCAAAGCCGGCACCATCGAAGGCTTCAGTTCTCCCTTCCACCACCTGCTCACTGTGTCGGTAACAGCACCAACACTACAATCGCCTATCACGACAAGGCGAGCTCTTCCGGTTCGTGCTCGTACTAGTGTGCATGGTTGGTGAGAAACATATTCTGCGGAGGCTGCCTGCCCCGCCTACCTATCACTCAATCTCTCAGTCTCAATTAAGTCGACGTCTATCCTGAACCAAGTTCCCTCCGTGGCATCACGTCACACTCACGCCCACTATTACGAAGGTCTCAGGACACAGCACGCATAGTCCCCCTGGCATCGCTTGCACGTAAGGACGGGCCCCACCCTCTTTGGCTTTTTGTTCAGTATAAACGGTATAAGCTACGTGTCGTCAGACAACACGAGAGGAAATCCGCTGGGGACTTGATAGCAATTCACTCTAGTGCGAGTCTGGGAATGGGCATTCGTCGCTCCCCACATGTGTCACACGCGCCCTTCATTACTATTGTAGACCCCATATCATTTCAACGGGATCTCGACCCGGTTCATACATTTCAGTCTTCAAGCTTCACTCTTAGCCCTGGCCCACCGACTACTTCCTATCCTTCATCAGCTTTTACTCACGAAGATCCTGGAAACGTCTTCGTTGCTATTACCCGCCTCTATCTGATGCCTCCCTCCCGTAAGCCTGTGGACGACGACGAGGGTGCTGGAGCACCCCAAGGAAAAGTCGAAGGTCCTACTCTCGAAACCTGGCTATATTATCATGTACTGACGGCACATACCGAGGTACGTGTACATTCCGACACTGTCTCATCTCGTCACCGATGAATAGACGTTGCAGGCCCACTGCCTAATGTCCGCAGTAAATAGCATCCGTCGGTTCTCCATAATGCCGTCGTCTCCCCGTCTATCTCGAGGAGACGTACTCCTTCCCCCCAACTTTCCCACTTCAAAACAATAACCAGAACGTCTGATTCCCCAACCATTGTTCTTCCTAGGTCTACCACGAAGGACATCCCGTTTATAGCCATATCTCGGTGGAGTATTGATCACCTGGCTCAGCCTACCCGCCTCCTTTCCCAATTGCGTACAGCTCATCTCCTCTTCATCAATCCAACTGGCACATCTTTCATAGTTCCCCAGCGCTCACTTCGACTCGTCTTCGATTCTTCGAACGTGCAGCTTTTCGACACCAAGCCAGCACGGGCAAAGGGCCCGACGAACATCCCGCCGGATAAGACTCCGTATACCATCGGCTCTTCCTTTCACCACCTGCACAGGAAATGGATCATATCTCCGCAAGTCGTGGTCCGGTTCTGCTCGATACTTGAGTTGAAGCTTTCGCCCTCTTGCGGTCATTCTTCCGTGCTGATGTCTCCCAGTTATTCCTTATAGGAGACATGGTCGAAGGAATGACAATCCGAGCCCTTGCTGTACAGAAAGAGCCTTGCATTCGGCGCCTTCACTCCACATCTGACATGACGGCTTAAACCAGGCACTTCAGACGGGCGAGGTGTAAGAAGGGAAGTTGGTGAAATCCAAGTCCACAGATTGGGGGGAAAGGAACCGGATCTATCCCTAGCCACGTCCCGATAGAATTCCTCCGTGGCGTTGGCCAGGATATAGCCCACGCGACGCATGTCGATTCGGGCTCTGCCTTTTTCATTCAGTCTCGACGGTGAAAGTGTGCTGCGAGATACCCATCCCCTCTGTTAGGAAACTCTATCAAGTGCAATACCGTACTATTGAATATGTGACCCTTTCGGAAACGATTCCAAAGCTCGCTGCGTGTCAGCCCTGCGCCGAATCCTGAAGTACCTTTTCAATTCACTTGCACGTCACGAATGATACTCCCCCGGTTCTGCACCTTCCCAAGACGCGCCATTATTAAAACCACCGGGATGATAGCCTTCCAGATTGAAGTTCTTACTCCATCCCTCGTATGTGGACAAAGGCGAAAGTAAAATTTTGGAGACTCGGTAACACGATGATTTACATTTTTACGTGTCTTGGAGCGGGCAGTTATATTTGCTTTTAACCTACTGTGCTTTTCTCTCCAAACGTAATCTCGCCCCCGTTGACGAACTGCGGTCTTATTCATGCCATTCAGTAAAAGAGGGTGTCCGAAAATTTGGAGGCTTCCAGATGTGAACAGTTTCAGTTACCACCGTCCTACGCAGTGTCTTGCGATGCACATTACAATGCCATAAGTCTTCGTGAATCGTGGGACACAGGAGGCTGCCGGTCCCTGGTCCATATGTGCGCTCTCCTCGTGGCATACATCATAACATGCCCCTGTTCTCACGACGCGGGAAATGGACCTGACGGGGACGTCTTCACAGATACAGAGGATAGAGATTATGAGAACATACAAGTCGGTTTCCCTCTAGCAAAAGCGAATGTTAACTTTGGAGGATCAGTAACCACTTTGAAGACGGCTTTGACACGATGATTTACATTTACGTGTCTTGGGGCGGGCAGGAGCTTCCCATTATGTGTTCTTTAACTTGCCCTGCTTCTCTCCCTAGACGTGATCTCTCCCCCTTTGACGAACTGCGGCCTTATTCATGCCATCCAGAAAAAGACAGTTTTCAAAAATCCGGACGATTCCAGATGCGGATGGTTTCAGTCCCGACGAGTCTGGTGATGCACATCACAGACGTATAAGCCCCGGTCGGTGTCTTCACAAATACAGAGGATAGAGACGATGAACATACATGTCGGTTCCCCTCCACCTGAGAGTGTAGGTGTAAATGTCTACCTGATTAAACCTGCGCAGGTACTATTGAATGTGACGGTTCCGGACACGACCATAACGGTCGCTACGTGTCAGTCTTCACTTCGACAAGACGCCGGGCCGGATCACTGGAGCATTGTCGCACCTTTCAGATCAATCTCATCTCGACCGTGGTACACTGTTCCCATCATCCAAGACGACTTCATCGGGCCCGTTGTTACTCGCGCGCTCACCACTTCAGTGCCTGTCCGAAATTCCGGAAACCTCCAGATGCGGATAGTTTCAATTCACACCACCTTACGAAGAGTTCGCATCGTGAGGCACAGCATGTCAGGGGTCGGGACGTTCGTTCTCTATGAATACCCGGGTGGAGAGACCTTTACCTAAAGTGGGTAATCTATCATCAAATTTTCAGTGACTTTCACTGATGCGCTTTTTCAGCTCGAGGACGTTTGGTTGGCTATCTATATGCACCAACATTTCTTTTCAGGCCCACGGGAAATATTGTCATAGCTAAAGAAACATTGAGGACCCTGTTACCACAGTTTCGCCGATTTTTGACGACTCTTACTCGAATTTGGGTGAGGCTTTTACGTGGCCCTTCCCTAAGGACCAGTTGTGCTGTTTTCTACGTCATCTCATTCTGGTCTCCGCCGAAATGTAAAGATCTAATCGGCGGTAGAATAGAATCACTCTTATTGGCTGTTCGAACGAGCCAATCTTACGGGATATGGAAACGATTACACGTTGGAAATGACACATGTTTACGAAGATTTCTTAGAAAGAGCGGGGGACCGGGTCCAATTCTATTAGATTTCTCCCTTTGCATTAGAAGTGGACAATTGATTCAATTTTCCAGTTTTCTCTATTGCGCACGATCCCTTCAACTTGAATCCTCTGTTGAGATGCCCACGGCCAAGATCGAGTCGAGCACAGGGAAGACGTCGTTCAACTACACAATATCGACACCCTCAGCGTCGTCGGCCACGTCTATCGACACCAGCCTACCAACGTTGTTGTTCATCCATGGGGTTTACTACGGACAGCAGGTCTTTCAACGTAAGCCTCAAGTTCAATGTTTCTTATTATACCAATCGATGTTGATAATCGCGCTATAGGACAGTTCGAGGACCCACAGATAAGGAAATTCAACTGCGTTGCTTTGGACCTTCAATTGTATGGTGGCACAACGACTGAGGATATTCCCGAGGGCTACAGTGTGAAGGACGCTGCTGAAGGCCTCGCATTATTCATGGTGACCCACCTATTTGTCCGAGGAGACCATGACTGACTCGCGTACAGGACAAAGTCGGATTACCTGCGTGCCACATCGTGGGCCTATCGATGGGCACTATGCTGGGGATCGCCCTCGCAATGTACTACCCAAACAAAGTCCTCTCTCTTTTCCTTGTGTCGCCGCTAGGGCTTGAGGAGGTGCGAGGATTGTTAATGCGGGAAGCTGAGATTGATATTGTCTGTAGCCAGCAGACGTCGCCAGTGGCCGGCGGGAAGTAGCAGATGTCTGGATCGAAGGCACCAAGACAGGCCGGCCCGACATGGCGGCTATCTATGATTCGATCTTCGGTTTCCATCAATTAGGGTTCAATAATAATATCAACAGCTTAGTGCGCGCGTGGGTTTTTGCATCGGCAGTGAGTCTCTCTTCCAAACTGACTGGAGTCGTTAGGTTCGACGGTATCACATTACCGTTAAACGTGAAGAATGCCGTTCGTGCAAAGTATGAACAGTACGAGAGAGGCACGATCGGTTTGTTAAATAATCGAAAGGAGTATTCCAAGGACGAGCTTTCCCGGATATGCGTTCCTGTCAAGTTGGTCCACTGCCTAGGGGATATCGCGTACCCTCTAGGATATTCAGAGAGGTTTATGGGGCAGTTGAAGGAGGCTGGAGTCACGGTTAGTTTGGCCACGATTCCGGAAGCTCCACATTTTGGCATTGTGACGCACGGAAATATGTGAGTAGGTTTGATTTGAGCTAAGAGGATGACAGCTGAGAGTTTTCTAGCGCGAACGGGATGCTCCATGATTTTATTATAGACATTTGTGAGACTTCTGTTCCGCCAGCGCTTGGAGAAGTCACCTCTCCATGGGAGGAGGAGTTGGTGCAGGCTGGTTGGAACAAGGGTGGGGACGGCCCTGGGGACGATTAAGGCTGGTTCGCTCACTAATCATATACTTTTCTTAATTTTTAGGTACAGATTGATAGTAATGTACGGTGGAATGTACGCACGTATGAGTCGTACCTGTAAAGCCAAGGATGATAATTGATGGTGACATGAGAGCCTAAGGCGTTATCCACATGTCGTAACTGCATCTTCTCTTCTTTCTGTTCATTTATTCGCAGAACTGACACGCCACTCAGGTCGATCCGAATTCCGAGGAACTACAATCGGATGGGTCTGTAATACCAAAGATCTGCCAGTGGCTGACGCGCCGAAATCCTACTAGGGTCATCTAGATATATGCTGGAGTAATGCCGGTCTGTGGGCTTGTCCTGCCGTTTCCATCTGAGCCAACTTATCACGTATAAAATCAATTTGTAGTTGCACGGTTCGCGGCAGCGTCACCGTGATCATTGTGTGGTCTCAGAGAACGTGCCCAGGCACGACCCTACAAAGGATCCGACTGTAACGTTTTCTCATCGAGTTCACCGTTATCATAGAAAATAACTGTGAATTCTTGGATATACCCGAGTCTGCATTGGCAGGTTTCTGACACCAGCTCGTAGAATATCTGTGTACCTAGGTGCAGCCATAATCACTACTCATCACGGCTCTGCAAACCGAAAAGTGCGTCAAGTATGTCTACCAAGGCAACAATGTTGATTCTGGATCAAATGTTCAGTACTGTTTTTGTTTTTAGATTGTACCCGGCGTGAAAAAAAGTCTCTGAAGTAACTGCGTCTGTATGTCTTCCTCCCCCGCAGTCGATTTAACACCCGAAAAGAACTCCTCTGCGTTGAAGGGGATAACCTCTTACATAATCTTTTATCTTGACACAGGTACGACATATTCAAGCTTGGCTCCCACTTACGCGGTCCTAGACGTTTTCTCTGATGATAAGCCTCGAAATTCAATGCTGACGACAACTTTATTGACCCTGGCAAGTACTTCAGGACCCGGATGGATGGTCCGGCTGCTCATGCCCTTTGTCGATAGCCACCCAAACTGAACAGTTAATCATCGGCGATGATGAGGTGTTATGTTTGTGTGCCGATCAATTAGTATTCTTTATGCTCGTCAATTTGTTTCAGAGGGGTCGGAACATATCCGTATTCATGACTCTAAGAATTCATCCACGCAAGAGCTATCATGATGTAAACGGAACAAGTCAAGGAGCACATTGCGAGTCCAAAGCATGGGCACAAGAGGTATACAACTTTTAAGAAAAGGGCCGTAATACTACAAATCTGCACCAAGATTAATGTGCTGGGATTCACGATACAAAACTCGGCTTACATCAATACCTATGTTTCCTCGGACGATTGAGTAGGGGTGCTCCGGGATGTTTGCCGGCGACGCGTGGTCCTCATCTTGGCCATTCAAGGGGGACCGCTTGGCGCTCTCTGTTGGCTCGAGCTCGACACTTCTCGGCCTGGAACATCGCTATCTAAGGCATCCCAAGTATCAGCGGATATTGTATTGACGACAATGCGGGTGCTGTACCTTGAGTTCTCCCTTCGACTTATCGATTTCTCGATGATAGCCTCGTGGCGTCACCCAGATCTTCCTCCCGTCATTCACGTCGCTAGTCCAAGAAGAAACGATCATCAACGAGAGCTTTTGACATGCTTGAAAATGTTTCTCTTCGAGCGTCAAGGCCTCGATTCGAAATCTGGTGGAGTTATTAAACTTGGTTAAGCAAGGAAGTAACGGCGAAGACGTTACTCATAAACTCTAGTAACGTCAAAGGCGGTGGTATCACCCAGCATACCCTGGTAGCGGACAAGCGTAGCCTTGACAGCCCTATTCAGGTTTTTGACGGCTGAGCTAGGTTTTAGTGGTTGCAGAAGTGCATGCCCGAGAGGGTAGATGGAATTAAATACGAGAAATAGTATGTACAGTCCTGTCCCCGCATTAGCGGACGACAACATAGCTAGGGCTATTGTCGTCCATTCCTCTGGGTTGTTAGGAGCCTGATCTTCCTGGTCCATAAGAATCTGCGTTGCGATGGCGCTGGTTCGAGTATTAGCGTCAGAACGATGAGAATTATCCCGGATTTTATAGCGGTTTATGTTCCATTGACAGAATGGATTCTGCTTGGGCTTTGTCAATCACAAAAGAAGTGTCGGAAAGGCCTGATAATCGCCACGACCTCGCGTCAAGCTTCAAATGTTCAAGCTTCCAGTTCAAGATCCGCATGCGGCATAACCTACTTTATGAAGAAGTTTAGCTCTCTCTTCAAAGCCAGAAAATTGATTCTCATGCGCTGTGACTTCAGTTATGAGGCTGTACATCAATGCGTCCTTGTCAGGGACAGTCAGAGTGAGCTGATTATGGATCGATGACCACCGACGGAATCAATTATGGACATAAGAACGTGCATGCAGTATTCCTGCCAAGTATATATGTTGTGATATGGGGGATCAGTTCATCTTCCATACATACATGCGCTGTGTCAAGCCAGTAGTATTGTGCTTGGCTGAGCTCTGGAAACACATGAGGATGTACACTACAGTACCTACTTATATACTAAAAGACTATCTACTAGAATCTTCTATACCTTTCCTATATCTTCTTCCTTAATCAGCATCTTTGGCATGATGCCAGATTGCCATATTCCAACAATATGGGTGTGGAAGGAGAAGAAGAATCGGCAACAGTGTCCAGCACCATGAACCACTTTGTTTGTGCTCTCGGTGTCCCATTGGCCAATTTACCATGCACACTTTTGGAGGATATTGATACTGATATCCTTGGAGTGAGGCAGGAGGAAGTCATTACACCGAGCATTCAAGTGTTTTCGAATCGGCGAGTCATCATTGCTGGAAGACTAAATCTGTCAGAGGTAAGGTGGATCTGGGTGTCTTAGTTGCACCCTACCACTGCAATATGCACATTTTCGATGTCTTGACTGGCAATGGATAAGGCCCATCTCATTAATAAACACCTGTAATTACAGGATAAAGTTTATTAATAAATCCCTCTGCTCTGGCAGGACATGTGATAGTGCAGCATCTGGTTGCTGGTGTCTTGAGCATTCTGAGTCTGGTGCCACCTGTTCAGCCAGAATAGTATGGGCTGTCCATTTTGGTGTGCATTTGGGTGGATGAGATTTTCTTTCTAGCTGTACATTGGCTTGGTTGAAAATAGCTCAAGAAGGTACATTATATTATATAATATAATGTGATGCTAATACAACATGAGTAGCATATAAAAAATGATAGATCTGGATGAAAAAATATGGAAAAAAAAATCATGGAATACAGGAGAGCCACAAGAATGAGGGGGGTTCAGAGGGAGAGACAGATCACACTATGGTCTCCTGCACCCTTAAAACAGGGGCTGAGAGACAACTCAGAATCATGTTGCCAGCAGAAAGAATGCCTTTTGATTGCTGCCTGGAAGTTCAGTCTGACATTTCCAACTCCTATCCTCAGCAACGACAACACTCTTACACTTGTTCCTGACCTCTTTATCCTATATGAACTATTCCATATTGTCCATTATATGTTTAAACTATGCTGTGAAATTTTATGCATTGAACAGTGCATGTCTGCATTTAATATTGGCAGATTACCATCTTTTTGTCTGACCTTGGTCTGACCTAACTTGTCTTTAGATTACTATCCCTTCACAGTCACGTCAGTAGTGTCAAAAAAATCCAGAATATATCTTATCAGATGATAATATACTATGCTATATATTTCTGAATGGTCTGATGCCTCTGTAAGTATTTCAATGAGTATTGGTCAGATGAATTTCAGCAATTGTTCAATGTGTGGTGAACAATACTTCAACAACATACATCACTTCGAAGGCTGCATATTGCTACTTTAGAAAAGTACTTCAGAGAAGACAGAATGATATATGCAATATAAAAATCAACATTTTGCCAATCTCTTACACCTTCACAGACCTAGTTCAGGAAATTATTAAATACACTTGCTGCATATGAATATCTAGTACTATCTACTGCTCTTGAATTGAAAATTGGCATTCACAGCTGCAAAATTAATACATAGAGGCTGTACTGTCCATTTAATGGAATTTATTCCAGTAACCACTGGGGAACATCAAATACAATTTCTCCAGTAACTATTGAAGGTGTCAGAATACATGTGTTATGGAGACTTGAATTGTATTTACATATTTGACAGGTTTCCAATAAATTCTATACTTCTGGTCACTGTATGTCCCATGCTTCAGATATTGATTCTGTCTACCACCTTGCTCATCATTACCTGACTCTGGCTGCTGTATCTCCATTGCATGTGTTATATTAATCCCATCAGTCCACTTTCAGCTAGTCACACTGAATGGGTACCAGCAACTCCCAGTTCTGGAATATGAGCTGAGTAAGCACTTTTTGGGCCTTCTGGCATCAAATCCCTTCTGCATTTGTCTATGACCATCTGTACCCTTCATTGGAGACCTGTACAGTGTATGTGTTACATGCCTCCATTAAATAATATTACAGGGAGTCCTAATCATGCTAGTAATATTCTCTTTTTGTTACTATACATGGTGTTCTTATGATCACTGTCCCTCTTTCTCATAGCTTGGAGAACAAGGCTGCTATGCATATTGTCATATTTCTTTAACCTTAATGTCCTAAAGTGTCTGTATAACAACTCTCACTTGTTTACACCTTAAATAACATGTTCAATGACAGCTGAACACCTTCAGTCAGGGCAAAATCGGTACTAGGCAATTGTTTGTATATATTTATACCTGGAAGTTATGCACCTTGTATAGGCTTCCACAGAGTCGAAGCAGCTCCAAAAAACACAGAAGACAAATTTCATAACTAGAATACATGTATTCTTTGAGACAAAAGTGATAAATTCATTGTGCAATCATGATAAATTTCACAAAATTGAGGAAAATGATGTAAATCAATCAATGTGCCTTGAAGAATACATGTAGAATTTTATTCTGAGTAAATTACTCCAGCCAAACTAGGCCTGAATCTTGCTCCTTCAACCCACAGGAGGTGTATCCATAAAACTCAGGTATTCTAGTCCATTTTTGGTATTGCTTGGAGTGTGAATTTAGTAGGGAGTTGCTGGTACTCACACTGAAAGAAAAACATGTCCAACATTTTGCATTTCCATTATTAGGCATTATTAGCTGATATTATGCAATATTATGCTATTATATGGCTGAGATACTAATTAGGCCTTACAACATGAAAGTTCTTTATGATAAAAGGGATAATTTGATCTCTAATAAAGGGTCAGATCAAACATAATTAGGTCCCTCCCTGGGAAGACCAAAAATACTGGGCTACCACCCCCACCTGTTGTTGACACTTGCTTATATCATTAGATTGGAATTATAACATCTTACTCACATCCACTAGGGATTGAACTCAGAGCTACAGGAAAGGAATACATTATAATTACAAATAACAATACAACCAAGACAAACTAACCATTACACTATATAATACATAACTAAATATATGCATTGGGTTATTATATTACACAGATAGCACTTATTATAGAATCAATCCAAAAATCAAGTGCTTTCTCTCAATAAAACATATCTGTAGCTCATACAGTGAGCACCATATAAATAAAGGTAGGATATAGTATGCAACAGACAGACAATGATCACAGGAAAAAAGGAGGGGATTATCTTATCTCTTATTATATACTCAAAAGATAACAGAGCATAATATTTATCACATAATCATATCAGGCCAGATTATTATGCAAAATACCTAATAAGGTACTTGCACAATCTCTGACACATCTCAAGCTGGTTTCTGGAATTTGCTGGACAGCCCTTAAATCATTTGCAGTGACCAATGGATCATGACTGTTCAGTCAATGAAGCTCTTCCAGACCTTAAATCTTTGACAGATAGTGTATATTAGTACTCATATATTATATGCAGCTTTTTATTCCCATTCTGTATCTAGTTCAAAGATAAATATCAATAATGTCAATTGTAACACATCCTTCACCCCACAGTACACATTCAAACAAGGATACAAAGTCTATCAAAGTGTACATCACCTATTCTTGGTGGTATATATCTGAAAAGACACTGTTAGACCCAAACTCCAGGTAAACCAAACAAGAGTAAACCAAGGGCTGTTTCGCGTTTGAACAGTCACCCGTGGAGTCTCTGTGCTGAATGGCTACTAGGAGCGTCGGACTAAGGTCTTAGTCTGAGGCTAAGTTGACTAGCTAAGTTTGGTGTGATTAAACTTTAGCTCGAAGCTGGGGAATATACAGTGAGAGCTACGCTACTTATATATGAAAAGTCCTGTACTAATAATAGAGTCTTTGTCCGTGGTTGTTGTGTGGAATACAAGGGAAAACACGAGAAGGGCGAGCGTTAGTCGCAAGCCATAGGTGTCTGTAGTACAATTGCTGATGCGGTCCGTTATAGTCATGGTTATGATGATAGGCGCTTGAGATAAGATGAGATATAGATAAGCGCCAGCCGATAAGATAAGATAAGTGAGAAAATCATAACATTACCCCCTCGTTAAGGCAGGCGTCTCAACTGCCCTAAGATTTGTCTCTATCGGGGGGGTCCACTTTGCTGCTTTGTTTGTTAGCCCACCAATAATCTTTAATGAGCTCCTCCAGATGCCCGAGTTCAGGTTCTGGCTTCCATTCTTCCTCTTGCCATTCATATCCTTGGCCCCCTTTTTCCACCTGGGCGCTAGCGACCTTGATAAGGTAATACCATGTGTTGTTCTCTGGTCCTACTTTGTCATTGTCGTCCTCCTGCTGGTAGCGGGCATTGATAATGATCGTGTCATTGCCGGGGTTGATTACTACTGCATCCACTGTCATTCCTCCGTTCTTGTCCCAGTATTCGGCAATCGCTTCTTTTGCATTGCCAAGGTATCTTTCTGCAGTCCATTTGTTGTCTTCTGGACCATAGCCTTTCCACTTGACAAGGTAATCGGTCACCATTTCGGACCTTTCTCCCTTCTTGCCACGTACTTTGCAGGTTTTGTCGTCGAGGATTTCTTCGACTTCGTATTCTTCTTTGCCCATGATGATATCAGGTGGAGGAGGTGGTGGTTGCTGCTGGTTCGGAAACGCCGGAGGTGTGTATGGCGTGAGAAGGGTTTCGTTGAAGACGGGGTAAATTCTCCATGCAGGGGGTAGTTTCAGCTTGTAGGCTGAAGCCCCACATTTTTCCAGAATTTGGAAAGGGCCAACTCGTTTGTCATCTAGCTTTTTCTTTGGTCTGGGGAGGTGAAGGTTCGTTGTGTCGAGCCAGACCTTGTTCCCGGTCTGATACTCGATGGCGGCTTTCTTCTTCTTGTCATATTGTGTCTTCATTTGCTCGGCTGCTTTGATTAGAGCAGCTTCGGTTTCAGTGTGGATGTTCTTCATTTGGTCGTGGAAGGTTTCTGACACGGGAGTGTGGAGAGTGGCATGGGATCTGGAATTGGGGGTGACTCGGGGATGTCGTCCGTATAGGACTTGGAATGGGCTTTTGCCCGTGGCAGAGTGTATGCGATTATTATGCTGAAAGGCGCAGATCGATAGCCATTCAGCTCAGTCATTTTGGTGATGGTTGATGACTAGGCGGAGATACTTTTTGATTTCTTGATTGACGCATTCAGTTTGACTGTCGGTTTGGGGGTGGAAGGCTGTAGAGGCATTGCTTTTGATGTTAAGCATGCCATAGAGGTCTTCTAGGAATTTCGAGACAAATTGAGGTCCTCGGTCAGAGATGATGGTGACGGGCATGCCATGTTTGGCATATACCTCGTCACGGAGAATCTTTGCCCATCCTTCTGACGAGAGTTCGATGTTGCAGGCAATTGGGATGATGTCTTTGGAGAATCGGTTGACAATGACCAGAATTGCATCATGGCCATTTGATTCAGGGAGACCGGCGATCATATCAACTGAGATGTGAGTCCAGGGCTTGGAGGGGACTTCATTTGGGTGGAGCGGTGCTCGCTTGGCTTGGGTGCTGGACTTGGTGCGAGCGCAAGTTTCACAGGCCTGGACATAAGTTTGGATGTCCTTCCTGATTTTTGGCCACCAATAGTCTCTAAGGATGAGCTCCTTAGTTTTTTCTACTCCAGGGTATCCTGCAGTGATATGATCGTGGCAGCGTGAGATGATCTCTCCTCGCACTGCATGGTCACAGGGCACATATATCCTTTCGTCATAGTATAGGAGACCGTCCTTCTCCTTGATGCCCTTTTCATGGTTGAGCGATTTTGCGATTCCTTGATCCCATTTCTTGTGGTCGTGGGTCATGCTCTTGATGCGCTCATGGGATTCATTGGCGGTGGGCATGATGAGCGCCCGGAAGTGTTCGGCTTTGAGGACTACAACCTCATTATTGTCGTCATGTCCCTGGTCATGGTCAGCGTGACAGGAGAGGAGATCCACCTTTTTGTTGGCGGTCCCTGGCTTGTGGTGAAGCATGAAGTGGTACTCGGCGAGCTCAGTCACCCATCGCGCTTGTCTGCAATTGAGTTTCTGAGGCTTCCAGAAGTATTGGAGGTTCTGGTGATCCGTCCAGATCTCTATGTCGACGGCTGCCCCCATGAGGTAATGTCTCCACTCCTCGAGGGCGAGCATTATGGCAAGTAGTTCCTTGTCATAGATCTCGTAGTTGCATTCTGTGGCCGTTAAGGCTTTTGACAAGAATGTGACTGGTCTCCACTTCCCTTCCTGCTCCTGAGATAGGACAGCTCTGATGGCACCTTCACTAGCGTCCGCTTCCACTCTGAACTTCCCAGTCTTGGTCGGGATGGCCAATACTACATCTTGGGCCAGGCGGGCCTTAAGCTTGTCAAAGGCCTCTTGCTGTGTGATACCCCAGGTCCACACTTCATTCCCGGTGAGGTGCATCATCGGGCATACGATTTCACTGTAGCCTTTGATGAAGCGCCGGTAGAAGTTTGTGAACCCTAAGAAAGATTGGAGTTCTTTCTTTTTGTTGGGGACAGGCCATTTGGTAATTCCTGCAATTTTGACTTGGTCCATATGGATGGAACCTTTGCTGATTATTACCCCAAGGTACTCTGTTTCCAGTACCTCGAACTCACATTTCTCAGCTTTCAGAAATAGTTTGTGCTTCCTGAGGAGCGCAAGAACTTTGCGAGTGATCTGTCGATGCTCTTCTAGAGTCTTTGAAAAGATCAGGATGTCGTCAAGGTATACGGTAATCTTGCCAGAGGCGATGAGGTCCTTAAAGATGTCATTCATCATCCATTGGAACATTGCGGGGGAATTGGTAAGGCCAAAGAACATGATGGTGGGTTCGAACAGGCCACGGTTCGTTCTGAACGCAGCCTTCCACTCGTCGTCTTCCTTGATACGAATATTATTGTACCCCCATTGTACGTCGAGCTTGGTGAAGTATTTGGCACTTCCTAGCTTGTCCATAAGCTTGGTGATGAGGGGCAAAGGGTAACGATTCTTGATGGTCATTTTGTTAAGCTTGCAATAGTCCTGCACAGGGTGTAACTTCCCATCCTTCTTTTTGACGAAGAAGAAGGGGGATGCCATGGGTGACTTGGATGGTCGGATTCTGCCGGTGGTGAGGTTTTCGTTGAGAAACTTGTCTAACTCTTCTTGTTCAGTGCGGTTTAGGGGGTACACCTTGCAGTCAAGAGTATTTTTGGCATTGGGGACAAGTTCAATTGTGTGGTCCCAGGGTTTGTGCATAGGGAGTTCGTCGAAGTTTTCCTTTTCGAAGAGGTCTGCAAAGTTGCGGTATGTGGCTGGGACCATCTCTTCAAAGGTCTTCTTCTCCTTTCCCTCATTGGCTTTGGCAGCGAGTTCGTTGGCTTTGTGAACTGCACAGATTTCAATAGCTTCCTTGAAGTCAACGGCCAGAATGCGGTCGCCTTCTTCGAGTTCTTCATCCCACTGGTCGTCGGGGTCTGAGTCTGGTAGGGGGGAAGGGGTTCTTGGCACATTGGCACCTGGCAAAGGTGATCTTGCCGGTGCTCCAGTCAATAAGCGGGTTGTGGCAAACGAGCCAGTCGTGACCAAGGAAAATCTCTTTGGAACCAAGGTTGACGACGGCGAGGTCAATCCTCTTGTTATGGTCGCCAATGGTAAGCCTTAGTTCTGCGAATTCAGTGATTTCCCCAGCCTTGTTGCGGGAGCCGTCTGCATTATAGATTGGAATGGGACTAGCAGTCTTGTAGACAGGTATGTTGTGGGTTTTGACAAACTCACTGTGAATTGAGCTGCCTGTGCACCTGCTGTCCAGGAGGGCGGTGGCATCGATGGTTTGGCTATCGGCGGTTTCGACTTTAAGCGGGATTTTAAGATCTCGCTTGGAGGTGGTTTGGGAACGAATTAGGTAGCGTTTAGGCTTCCTTAGTTCATCCAGCCATTCAAGCGCATTTGCTCGTTGAGCATGGCGAAGCCCTTCCAAGAGATTGTCGACTACTTCTTCGGCCCTGGTCCTGTGTATCCAATTAAGGAGCACCAACCTGGTGGCAGATTCGTCTTTGGCCTCTCGGATGGCCCTCCACGTCCATTCAGTCTCAAATGGCTTCATCCATCCTGGTGGGACCTTCTCAGCCGAGGGCTGGGTCTCCTCTGGTGGCGGGGACGAACAAGCCTTGGCTTGTTTTGCTTGGTGGAGTTGGAATGCAGTGTCGTCCTCCTCGTCAGGAACTTCAATCATGGTTACCTTGTGGGGGCTCTCTGCCCCATGCCCTGGAGAGTCAGACTCCATGCCATGGTCTTGGCCCTTGGCAGGCGCTTGAGATCCTCCACATTGGTCCTTGCAGGGGGCATCTTGGCCTTTGAAGAAGGCGCTGAGTCTTTCGGCTTCAGAGGCCCAAGGGCATCCCACCTACTTGACTCCGACCCGAGTCCTAATACTCGTATGGAAGGCTCCAGTGCCACCTGGCATGTCCCTTCCCCCACAGTGGGCTCGGATGTCGTTTTTTTCTTAGGTTCTTGTTTATCTGGACTTGGAACAGTTAAGGCAGGTATATTCAAATGCACAGTTTTCGTATCAACATAGGGCATAACTACAAAAGTATTATAAGTCCGGCCAGCAGTGTTGTTCCTTGTACCAGATAAGTCCTTCGCCGAGCAAGTAGAACCTTTTACTTCTCGGCACCATCTTTTACCTCCTCCACTTTGGATTCAGTTGCGGGTTCTGTCGTTACGGCCCGATTCTCCTCTTTCTTCTTGTCTTTGTTCCAACTCTGCAGCAGGCAATTCTTGCTAATGTGACCTTTTTGCTTGCATCTGAAACATTTCCCCTCTGACCTGAGCGCGTCAATATCCATCGCCTGTCCTCGGCCGCCGTAGGTGGTGCCGGTACCAGTCTTCTTGTCTGCCGAGGGACTTGTTGTGCCACTACTTGCTTTGTTAGCGTTCATGGCCGGGTTGTTGTTCTTGGGGATGAAGGGTCCAGGGCATCCGAGACCATCTTCAATGGCCTTGCGTTGGCGGGCCTCACTCATGATGGTGACTCGGGCTTTCCACTCGTCATAGGTTTCGGGCATGCCAACCCCGATATTATAGATGATCTTGGTGTAGGAGTCGGGGATGCCCTTTTTGATGGTGGCGACCATGTGGCCGCGGGGGCCGGTGTCACCTCAGAGTCTGGCTCTTTTGGCCTCTTTTTCGATGGCTTGGAAATAGTCATCAGCGAGGCCTTTCCCGAGGCGGAGGTCATACATTTTCTGCTGGTGGATTTCTTCCACTGCGTGATCATGGAATTTGTCACGGATCATTTTGCAGAAGTCGTCCCAGCTGGGAAGACGGAACTTGTTGCAGGAGTGGCTTCGTCGTTCTGCGAGGATCATGATCCACCACTCCTCTGCTTTGCCAGTGAAGTAGGAGGCGGTGAAGCCAACTCGGAAGAGGCTGGCATACATATAGGGGTCATGCATCCGGAAGTACATCTCACAGTGGGTGAGGAAGCGGTCGATGTCATCGGCCTCACCTTTGAAGACAGCGGGCTTTCGCATCAGGTCCGGCTTACATCCCATCCATGGGGCATCTTCGGCCATTTGGCCACTAGGATTGGGGAGTGGGTCGTCAGAGTCATGGTATTTCCCTGGGCCTCAGGGGATGGACCAACTGTTGGGGTCTCGGGCCAGGGGGCTAGTGTGTCGGCCTGGAGGTGGGGAACCCTTGATTGCGCCATCATAGCCAGTCCAGGTTGGGACGATGGGCAGCTGATTGCTGCCGGCGTTCGAGGTTTCTGTGTCTTCCAGGCCGGCTCTGGCAAGCATTCAGCCTTTGCCTTTCCAGCTTTTCGGCATGTGGGATCGTGGTGGTGGGGATAGGGGGAGCAGCTTTGGAAGGTTTCGGGAGTGGTAGTCTTTGGGCTCTGCATAGGGACAATGGGGATATTTCATATTAAAATCATACACAGCCCGCTCCATAGCATAATACTCAATAATATCCTCCCGCTCTGGATCCGCTGGCTTCAGGCTGTTCATCAATCTCCCCATCTTTGAGGAAAGGAAGGTCGGGTCCTCCATAAGGACCGATAGATGACCTATAAAGATCCGCGTGTATTCGCATTCCCACGGATCGCGGATCTGTTGGACCTCGAGCAATAGCGCACTGACTGATGGCGCTATGCTATTCATGGGTGATATCCCGGGCACCTTGTCGGATATGCTCCTGTCATCAGGACTCAAATTGTGAACTGAAGTGGTTACCGTAGATAAGCCGCTCATCCTGATCGAGGGGGGGAGGTGCGTAGTTTGCACCAAGTCGGGTGTCGACCCACTGGCCCCTCTGCCAGCGCTCTCTCCACCTCCTCCACTCATCCTCTGCGTACCAATCCTCGTCTTCCCGGCTGATATTCCGGAGGCGGTTCCAATGGAGGCACCTTCGGTGGTCTTTGTCATCTTCTCCCGGTAGGCATGTGCTAGTAGCTTGGCGGGCATCGTGCTCGACTCGCTGCTGGTACTGCCACTCGTTGTACTGCTGCTGATTGTGGATACTGATGTTATGGAGGTGCTGGATGGTAATGGCTTACTCGTGCGGCCAAAGAGGTTCAAGGTGCCATGGACAGGGAGTGGGGCCGGTTTGGACGTCAACCTGGACGCCCCAGAGTCGGAGGAGCTCGTCTTCGGCAAGCCTCTCCCTCTCTCTGCTTGCCTCCACCCAGATGTTGGTGTCAGGGTGGAGGATAATTGGCCTTGCTTGGTCGAGGATGGCGACAGGAATGGTAGGGGAATTGGGGCGTGTCTGACGGTTACAGATGTAGGCCTCAAACTCCGACTGGGTGGGGCTCTGAGGGACATAGGGCTCGCTCTCGGAGTCGGAGATGGGGTCGTTGGGGAGTTCTGTGCTGCTCGAGGCTGCGACCTCATATAGGTTGAGGGAGTCTCAGGTTCTAGCCATTCCTCCGGTAGGGAGTGGTGTGGTAGAGGTGGTGTCGGCAGTAGAGGAGACAGCGAGTATGGCAGGGACGGGGATGTCGAGGGTGCCAGTGACGGGGGAGTTGTGAACAAGGACGCTGTGTCCTTGCTCACCAATGTCGACTTCGATTTCTTGGACCGGAGCGACCATAGGAGCTTCCTGATTTTTGGGATTTCGTATGGACGTGAGCGATGAGGGGTAGGATGTGACAGATCAGTCGGGCTGGGTGGTGCCATAGCGCTGGAGACCGTAGGGGGAAGGATAGAAAGGGACAGCTGGAAGATGGGGGGCATGGAAAGTGCGGTCCGTCCAATGCTGAAGGCGGTTTCGTTGGGTGTGGTACCAGAAAACGATCGGCCACCTGGACCGATAGAGAAGGTATGAAAGGGCGGGGATCCCGACAAAGAGTGTCAGGAAGAAGGTGGAGACAATTCTGGGGCTGAGGAACGATACGGGCATTCGGTTTCAACAAGCAATGGTGGCTGCTTGGAGAAAGGGAATAGGAAGCTTCGAGCTAATTGTTAGACCCAAACTCCAGGTAAACCAAACAAGAGTAAACCAAGGGCTGTTTCGTGTTTGAACAGTCACCCGTGGAGTCTCTGTGCTGAATGGCTACTAGGAGCGTCGGACTAAGGTCTTAGTCTGAGGCTGAGTCGACTAGCTAAGTTTGGTGTGATTAAACTTTAGCTCGAAGCTGGGGAATATACAGCGAGAGCTACGCTACTTATATATGAAAAGTCCTGTACTAATAATAGAGTCTTTGTCCATGGTTGTTGTGCGGAATACAAGGGAAAACACGAGAAGGGCAAGCATTAGTCACAAGCCGTAGGTGTCCATAGTACAATTGCTGATGCGGTCTGTTATAGTCATGGTTACAATGATAGGCGCTTGAGATAAGATGAGATATAGATAAGCACCAGCCGATAAGATAAGATAAGTGAGAAAATCATAACAGACACCTGCCATGAGCTTCCAGCACATTGCTTTCTTTTGGTGAGACAATCAGATGAAAGTGCACCAAAGGAGAACATGAACATACATTTTCCAAGCAGTAAAGTGAATAACAAGGCTTGTACAAGTGGATTTGTGTAGATTGGATGGATATTTGGACAAAATAAAGCATATACACTTCATCTGGACCTTTGTGATGGTATGCGGAACTGCATAAAACAGATATACTGTGTAAGAAATGGCCCAAAATGCGGTTTATCATCCCTGAAACACATTAATCAAGGCTGGAATGTATTTCATGCACAAAAAACTACATATGTATGCTCTGCACTGCAATAATACTATATTACACCAATTTTTGGGACCATAGAAAGGATAAATCAAGCAAAGGAAGGATCCTGAGCATGTATTCCACTTGCTCAATTGCTCTGGCCTGTGAAACCATGGAGTGATTGAGTGGCTGTGCTGCTTCTTTTGTGCTTCTTTCCCTCACCATATGGCATCATCACCATTGTGTGTCCACATTCGGCTGCATGTCTCACCCTTTTTGGCAGTGCATCAATGTCCTTACAATCCCCATTGTCAACCATACCTGATAGTGATGACCATCATTGATGCCTACAGGCCACTGTGCCCACCCACATGCACATATTTTTATTGTTGATTATATCTATTCAAATACTAAATGTATTTACTTTTTTAATGGTACAAGATTATCATAATACATGGCCAGGGAAGTAAAGAGGATAGATTGCATGGAAAAATGTAATCAGAGATGACACATGGTCCTATCACCGGTTGCGATGTGAAACACTGACTGACAGCCCTACTATAGTTATTGGGGAAATTGTACTTATGCTTCCCTGATAACTACTGGGAAAATTAAATTTACCAGTCAGGATAGGTTGATACATAGTATATCATAAGTATCCTTTGAACAGTAGAAACAAAGGCCAATGGCTTACAGAGTCTCAAAGAAACATTTCAGAGCAATGCTCAAGTTCAGTGTACATTTTTGTTGCCGTGCAGCCTCTTGCTTCGATCAGTGGCTGTGCCATCAAGCATGAAACCCTGTACCAGTACCTCCATGCTCCTGCTCTCTGGAACATCAAGACAAGCCACAATGAAGTGATGTTATTGTATCAAGATTTTACTGTCTGATTGGTTATCTGACTCCTCCATGCAGCACAAATAAGGACCTGCTACAATATCCCAGTGTTCCAGTGTATTGGCCCATAACCTGTCACTATCAACTGATCAGAACGACTAACTTATCTATTACATGGGAAGGAAGGAAGGAAGTTTTATTACCCAACAGTGCTGCTCAACAGAAGCGTGCTGGTGTCCGTACTACAGTCCCCTAGCTGTACATCCAACCTAGACTCTAGTTACTTTCTGTCTACTGTACCTAGTGAGAAGTACAACTGCTACAGTACAGAATTGGCCCAGGGTATGATCAGTATTGGTAGGCAGCAGGCAGGAACAAGTGCTAGGAAAGAAAAATAGTACCCAGAGATGGCGCAATCTATTTTAGAAGCAGCCCTGACTATCGCCAAACATGGCCGCTTTCCGAGCCCTGCAACATAAGAGGGTTTTATTAATAAAAACAACACCTCTCGTCTCAAGGGTTTATTGATCATTTGGGCCTTATGGCCTGTGACTGGGCAAAGCCGGTACTATCGAAGGCTTCAGTTCTTCCTTCCACCACCTGCTCACTGTGTCGGTAACAGCACCAACACCATAATCGCCTATCACGACAAGGCGAGCTCTTCCGGTCCGTGCTCATACCAGTGTGTATGGTTGGGGAGAAACAGGTCCTGCGGAAGCTGCCGGCGCGAACCAAGTTCCCCCCGTAACATCACGTCACACTCACATGCACTATCAACCGATGGCAAGCGATGGCTCGAAGGTTTCAGGACACAGCATGCATAGTCCCCCGGCATCGCTTGCGCATAAGGACGGGCCCCACCTTCTTTGGCTTTTAGTACAGTAAACTATGTGTTACCGGACAGCACGAGAAGAAAAGCTGGAGACTTGATAGCAATTCACTCTAGTGCGAGTCTGGGAGTGGGCATTCGTCGCTCCCCAAATGTGTCGCGCCCTTCATTACTATTGTAGGCCCCATGTCATTTCAATGAGATTTTGACCCGGTCCATACATTTCAGTTTCTAGATCTTCACTCTTACCGCTGGTCCGCAGACTATTTCTAGATCTCATCTTTCGTCAGCTTCTACTCACGAAGATCCCGCAAACGTCTTCGTTGTCATTAGTAACTGCCTCCATCTGATACCTCCCGTAAGCCTGCGGATGACGACGAGGGCGCTGGAGCACTCCAAGGAAAAGTCAAAGGTCCCGCCCTCGAGACCTGGCTATATCCGATAACGATGATATGGACGTTGACGTTGATAGTTCATCGAAGCGTAACTTCTCCGTCACCCAACCATCACCTCTGTTCATCAACTGCACTCTTAAATATGCCGCCCTTACGCGACAGATCACTGGTATATTGCCACTGTTGTGGATGGGGGCAAAACTTAAGGGAACTGGGTTTTGTAGATGCTGTGGAAAGAAGACAGACCGGTGGTGCTACGAAGGAAAGCACATTGATTCGTACCTACCAAGCGGTTGATTTTCCTGACCGTGAGGACACCCAGCCCACCGGTTCCACATCCCCTCCGTTAAGAGAGTGTCTCTTCAATGTTTCGGAAACGTCGCCAGGTGGCAGCCCAACTGGATGCACGATACTACTGTTCTACAACCATCCAAGGCGAATTCCCCAACGCCGTTGTCCCCTTCGCCTATCAAGAACGCACACCCTTCTCTGATTGATCCATTCCCGCAATGAGAGGAGGCTGCGATGTGGACAAAGGCGAAAGTAGACTCTGGGAGCATGAGCCTGGTGCAGCTTTGACGTCTTGCCGACTTGGCTTCCCGTTATAATTGCTTTGGCATGCCCCGCTTTTTGCCCCCGTTGACGAACTGCGGTCATTTTTATGCCATCCATCAAGAGAGGGTGTCAAAATCCGGAAGCTTTCAGATGCGGATGGTTTCAGTTACCACCGCCCTGCGCAGAGTCTCGCGATCCAAGCCTTCGTGGGGCGCAGGAGGCTCCCCACATGGCGTACCCCTTAAAAATATGCCTCCGCTCTTCTCACGACACAGGAAATTAACCTGATGGTGACGTCTTTACAAATACAGAGGACAGAGACGATGAACATACAACTCGGTTTCCCTCTATTTGAGGTGTGTTGGTGTAGATGTCACCTGCGGCAGATCAAAGCTTCGACATTTTGGTCAGACATGAAATCGAACGCCCTAGTGATTCAATCAGCTTGATACCTTCTTGGATGTGCGACCCTTCCATAACACTCGTTACGTGTTAGCCTTCACTTCGACAGGACGCTGCGCCAGATCACTGATGTATTACCGCACCTTCCAGATCATTCTCATGTCGACCGTGGTGCACTGTTCCCACCATCCAAGACGTCTTTACCGGCCCCGTTGTTACTCGCGCATCCACGATTGAAGTTCTTGCATTATTCCCGCAAGGTATCTGCCCCTCCCTCCCCCCGGTTGACGATTTGAGTCAAATCCGCAGTCGACAGAGGGAGCTCACTGCTTCAGTGCCTGTCCGAAATTCCGGAAACCTCCAGATGCGGGTAGTTTCAGTTTACCACCACCTTACGAAGAGCTCGCGTCGTGAGCCACAGCATGTCAGGGTCGAGCCGTTCCTCGTGTACTGGTAATAATGCAACACCAATGCCTGACTGTACGTTCGTTCTCTATGACTACCCTGGCGGAGAGACCTTGACAAAAGTAGGTATCCTATCATCAATTTTAGTGACTTTCGCTGATGCGCTTCTTCAGCTCGAGGACGTTTGGTTGGCTGTCTATATGGACCAACTTTCTGTTCAGGCCCACGGGAGATATCGTCATAGCCGAAGAAAAACTGAGGTCCCCGCTACCACAGGTTTGCCAATTTCTGACGACCCCTACTCGGAGTGGGGTGAGGCTTTTACGCGGCCTTTCCTAAGGACCGGTTGTGCTGTTTTCTACGTCATCTCATTCTGGTCTCCGCCGAAATGTATAGATCTAATCGGGCGTAGAATATAATCATTCTTATCGGCCGTTCGAAGTTCGAACGAGCCAATCTTATGTGCACTTGGAGATCGGACATGATCTCGGAATTTGGTTATACGTTGGAAATATGACTTTTGTCGCTGACACATGCGAATTTCTTTGAAAGAAGCATGGGCCGGCTACAATTCGATTAGGCTTCTTCTTACTGTGCACGCACCCTTGAGCTTGAAACCATCCATCAGTATGCCCACGGTCAAGGTCGAGTCGAGCACCGGGAAGACTACGTTCAACTATACAATATCGACGCCCTCAGCTTCGTCGACCACATCTATCGACAACAGTCTACCAACGTTGTTGTTCATTCACGCAGTTTACTACGGACAACATATTTTCCAACGTGAGTCTCACATTCAATGTTTCTTACTGTGCTGCCATGCAGGAATTGATGTTGATAATCTCGCTATAGGACAATTCGAGGACCCACAGATAAGGAGATTCAACTGCGTTGCTTTGGACCTTCGACTGTATGGCCGCACAACGACTGACGGTATTCCCGAGGGCTACGATGCGACGGACGCTGCTGAAGACCTCGCATTATTCATGGTGACCGGTCTATTTGTCCGACCCGGGGACCGTGACTGACTGGCGTACAGGACAAAGTCGGATTACCCGCGTGCCACATCGTGGGCCTATCGATGGGCACTATGCTGGGGATCGCCCTCGCAATGTACTACCCAAACAAGGTCCTCTCTCTTTTCCTTGTGTCGCCGCTAGGGCTTGAGGAGGTGCGATGATTGTTAACGTGTGTAGCCCACGGTAGCTGAGATTGATATTGCTTGTAGCTAACAGACGTCGCCAGTGGCCGGCAGGAAATAGCAGATGTCTGGATCGAAGGCACCAAGACAGGCCAGGCGGATATGGCGGTTATTCATGATTCAATGTACGGTGGCCATCAATTAGGGTTCAATAATAATATCAACAGCTTAGTGCGCGCGTGGGTTTTGCGTCGGTGGTGGCTCTCCGTTCCAAACTGACTAGAGTTGTTAGGTTCGACGGTATCACATTACCGTTGATGTTGAAGAAAGCTGTTCCTGCGAGACGTGAACAGTACGAGAGAGGCGCGATCGAATTTTTTAATAATCGAAAGGGGTATCCAAGGACGAGCTTTCTCGGATATGCGTCCCTGTGAAGTTGATCCACTGCCTAGAGGATATCGCGTACCCTCTGGGATATTCAGAGAGGTTTATGCAGCAGTTGAAGGAGGCTGGAGTCACGGTTAGTTTGGCCACAATTCCGGAGGCTCCGCATTTTGGCGTCGTGACGCACGGGGATATGTGAGTGGGTTTGATGACTCGAGCTAAGAGGATGATAGCTGAGAAATTTCTAGTGTTAACCGGTTGCTTCATGATTTTATTGTAGATATTTGTGAGACTTCTGTTCCGGCAGCGCCTGGAGAAGTCAGCTCTCCATGGGAGGAGGAGTTGGTGAAGGCTGGTTGGAACAAGGGTGGGGACGACCCTGAGGACGATTAAGAATGCATCACTGATCATATACCTTTTCTTTGCTTTTAGGTACAGATTGTTAATAACGTACGGCGGAATGTATGTGCGTAGGAGCCGTGTTGATGCTAACATAGGAGCCTAAGGCATTGTTCCCGTGTCGTAACTGCATCTTCTCTTCTTTCTTTTCGTTCGTTGACGTGTTTCCAAAGTTCTGGATGACCAATCCTAACGCGCCAAAAATAGCCGGGGTAACGAAGGACATGCTGGTCTGTCGACTTGCCCTGTCGTTTCCATCTGAGCCAACTACTCGGGAGCGCAGCTGGAAAAGTAATTTCTACATCCACACATCCACGGTTCTATTTTCGAGCTTCCAGTTCCCTCCAGCGATGACCGATCCTTCCTCCAGGGCCTTAATCTTTTATGGCGGATGGCCTATACACCTCCGTTTCCTCGTCAATATAAGTGGCACGCTCGCCTGCCGTCTTTGTCAAGAACACTCGCCGTGCCTTCAGATTCATATAACTCACCACATTTTTATTCTGCCGCCCTCAGTACTCAGTCCTCTACGTTAACGAAGGAAGATGGACGCATACTGAAACGATGGTATGGCATATAACCTCGTCGACGGGACTATAAACAACAGCATGTATTTCTTTTCTTCCGATAGTCTGCCACAAGAGTCGTAGTGTAATTGGCGGATTACAAAAATCATGACGTAAATTCATACAATGGAATGAATGCCACAGTTGATAAGGGTCTGTTGGCATAACTGTTAATTGTATTCATTGTAATCACCGTGACTGATCTGTTTCTTGGTTCAATTCTGGGAGGGTCCATCTGCTGTACGGAACGTTGTTTTTATTTCTTTTCAGTTTTCAGTTTTCAGTGTTCAAACTTCAAACTTCACTGTTCTGTTGGGGATATGGTTTCACACCCACGGGGCTGACGGTTATGCCTTTTTTGATACACTATCTTGATTTTCATACCCATCACTACAGTTTTATTGGCTTCGTATCACCACCACTATGTATTTGTTCACGAACATACGTTCGTTCGAGCCATCCCCATCACGTCATTTTATGCCTGCCGACGTCTATTCCCAACATGTTCGGTGTTCACTGTCCCGTCTAGGGTTGCGGCGTGCGCAGTGGGCACTAGGGCTACGCACAAAACCTGTTTTTAGGTACACATTGATAATGATGCTGTACGGTGGAATGTACGTGCGTAGGAGTCGTACCTGTGAAGCAAAGGATGAGAGTTCACGGCGACATGGGAGCCCAAGGCGTTATCCACATGCCGTAACTGCATCTTCTCTTCTTTCTGTTCAGTCGTTGGCAGGGCTGACACGCCACTCAGGTCGATCCGGATTCCGAGGAACTACAATCGGATGGGTGGGTGTGATACCAAAGGTCTGGATGCTTAATGGACCGAAATCCTACTAAGGTCCCCTAGATCAGGCCGGAGTAACGAAGAAAATGCTGGTCTGTGGACCTACCCTGGAGTTTCCATCCGAGCCAACTAATCAGGAGTGCAGCTATAAAATCAATTTGTAGTTGCATGGTTCGCAGTGAAGACTGTGTAGCCGGGAGTGCAAGGATCATATCCGGGCGTCCCGCGCGCAGGATGGGGACCGGTATTGAAGCCAGTGAGCCAGTGTATAGCAGCCTCCGCTGCTTGCTGGTTTCGAATGCGCAATCGGCGAGCTCGCGTCCTTCAGCGTTGCTCAGCAGAACATCATCGTCGATCATCAATACTTCTCGCATATGGTCTCTAGTTGTTCTCGGTTTCGTAGCATTGCACATAGGATCTCTGCTCGCATAGCGCAGGAAGATCGTCGGCGTAAGACACATTAAATAAACGCGTAGGCTTTATAATGGCGTCGCGTGCAGGTGTTTCTGCCGTAATTGGATGTATTGATTTAAGTACGCAAAGCAAAGCGTATCTGGGTGAGAGCTGGGAAATGTCGATGACATAGAGGGGCGGCTGGAAGCGAACGTCACGTCAAATTCGGATGTACGAATACACAATCATGTCTTGAACGAAAATACAGATTAGTGCGCCGGCAGTGACCGAAGAAAGTCAACAAACCATGGACCCTTCGCTCCCCATCGTGACACGGAGCGAGTGGTCGTCTTGGCTATGCCAAAGCGGTCATTGGGTGATGCCGTATTGACTGCCAGAGCGTCTGAGAACATTGATGGTCAAGGTTGAGATGGTAGGCCGTGTTATAGCATGCCGTTCAAGGGCTGGTATCCAATACAAGGTCTTCGATCATATGGTAGGATATTCGACAAGCTGTTCCGTCAAATCCAGCCACATGAGTCCGAAGTCGGGCAGTGTGGATGGATGCCTTGGCAATATCGAAAATCCTTAACGAAAATATGGATAAGCACGGCGCTAGGGACTAAGGTAGAGAGTAGACATACTACGAACATTTCATCCCCCCTCGCGACACGGACCTAATGGTCGTCTTGGCTATGCCAAAGCCGACACTGAGTGACGCCGTATTGATGAACAGAATGTCTGAAAGCATTGGTATTCGAGGTTGAGAAGCTAGGCCATGTAGGAAAGTATTCGACGAACTGTTCTGTTGCATCGTGAGTCCACCGACTATGAATATGATCGCTCAGCTCACCCTCGACTCCGTTTCTGCATAGCATACCTACATCTGAAATCCGGGCCTCTCGCCTTGTTCATTGTTACCATTGGTTCGAGAATCCTGGGCAGCCTCTTTCCACCGTCTTGCACATATGTGTATGTCATCCTACTAGCAGGCAGCGGTTTGATAGACATAGAACAGTTCCGGGTACGGAGGCGAATGATTGTAGGAATGCTTGTATGTCTTCAGGTCATCCCCAAGACAGCCGTAGACCATCGCGTAAGCGGGTGCTGGTCATATTGTGGGCTACAGAGAGAGAATAGGCTCTTGCCTGTCAAGAACGACCAATGTAATCAATTCTGACAAGGATAGAGTCGACGGTGGAGGGGATCATCATGGCAGGAAGTAAGAAACCCTAACCCAAGTCTGCCAAACCCATTCCTTTCTCCTTCCTTCTGCCGTGTAATACTACCTACCTACCTACCTACCGTCACATCTCGCAAGGCAAGCAGGCCATCCACACTTCTGGAGATTCCATGTAGCAGTCGATGCCTACGATACCGGTCCTCGCTATCGTCTCCAGCTAGCATGACATTCAAGCTTCCAGTCGCGACAAGTCCCAGGCGCTTTCCATCAAGGCGAAGCGGCGAATATTTTTCCGGATAGGTCGTCAAATGGATTATACGGTTTCCACTTGAGCTTGAGCACTAGGAGGACATTCAAGCCGAAAGTTCTGTTAGGGCTATGCTAGCCCGCTGGAGGCGCGTCTACGAGGTATGTAGACATCTGTCTCCGATTCACCTCGAACTGATTAATGTTAGATACCCCAACCTGTCTACGCCTCCAAGGCTGCCACCACTGGCCTGAAGTGCTATGACGTCTTTCCGGCGTCCATCATCCAAGACGACTCTACCAGTGTCATTATCCTAAGCCTATCTCGATAAGACGTCACGGTCTGCATCCAATCAACTCCTTCTCCAGAACGGTAATCGAAGCTTACAACCCCTGCCGCTGCTCGGGCGTATGTACCCATCAAAGTTTAGCGTTGGATTATTTCGCCCCGTTTGGCGGGGTGAATTTAGGACCAATTGGCCATGGCCTGTCCATATGTTTCGCGATTGCGTACAATTCTCCGCGCTACATAATCCAAACGACACTTCCTTCGTCACCTCATTTTTGCCCGGCACTTGGCCTGTTTGCCACGTTCTCCCATGCCTATCCAGTTGTTACTCGACGAGGGTGGTGGAGAACCAGATATCATTGTGAATTGCATACTACGGCTATGGTGCTCTGAATACTTCCATCTCGCAACGGGTACGTATTTTGCATTTCATGCAGCCCCCTACCCAAGTCTCATGAATCATCACGCAAACAGAAACTGCCTACAAATCGGCAGCTCTACCGCCATCGGAACCCGCTCATCTGCTGTCGCGTTAAGCTTCTCTATCGAGGCAGGAGGGGTCGTCATGTCAGTTACGATCTGAACTGCTGGTGATGAACAAATCCACGAAACAACACTGGCGCGGCAGGAGTGGGCATGCATTCCATGGCGAGATTATGACCCTTGGCTTGTTGTAATCGCTTTATCAGAAGTACTAGTGTGGCCCGAATATAGCTGCTCAGGTGTTCAAGTCTATCTGGGTCAGTTTCTGACATCAATTCCGGTGCCGCCATTTTGACGTTGTTCATCCAAATCGACCAGCCTACATACTTGGGATTCCGCTTGTCCTTCCCTACACGACTATAGACCGTACGTACCTTCAATAAACAGAGAAGGAAGTCTATCACGTTGCCCGCGAACACGCATTAAGGACTCGTTGGCACAATCCGCGTTTAGTGGATGCTCCCGGTTCGATTCCCGAGGAGGAGAATCTTGGATATGGGGACTTTTTTCAAGAAATTGTTTCAATGTCCTCACGCAGTTGTTGAGTTATAAATACCACCTTTCTAATATGTAGCTACTGTGCCAGTCATAGAATCTCGAAGTACTCTTGTATTCGATAGACGAAGAAACTCACACTGTACCATATGAAAGACAGGAGGGGACCAAATGAATTAGATTTCGCCGGATCTGCAGCTAAAATCTCCGTCATTTAAGAATATTAAGATCCACTACTAACGTATGCGTTGCAATTCCGTATGGACGCAGGGTTATAAATTAAGCGAGTGCGACGATCTTTGGAATAGCTACTAGACAGGCGATGAAAAAACACGCGTAAGTGATGAACCTTATTGACCAGCCAACGAGACCGGTAACTTTTTCCAGACCAATCCATAACAGTTGCCATAAATCGATCCCAGTAATGAACTTGGCGGCGCAGAACACGTAGAGGATTATGATGATGTGGGTTACAGTGATTTCCAGACCGAATCTGTCTGCAAGATATGGATGGAACGTCTCGTATAATGCGGATAGTGCACTCACTGATCACATAGACATATACAAGGGAGAATACGATCGCCGATCCGAGGACATCCATGCTACGCCATCGCAAACGTTAGGTGGTGAAGCCTTGGAAGGCCTGGTAGGCGTACCTGGTGGGGGCTGGAGTCAAGGTATGGGCTCTAAAGCGGCGATGCTTCCTGTGCTAATGTGGGGGAAAGCAGACATGAGGCCCGAGCGTGGCAAGCACGAGGGAGAAGCGGCCAATGAGATGATGTTTTCTCATGCATCATAGAAGGCAGGGATCAAGAATTAAGCTCTTCATGATGGATATAGGCGCCATGGGCAAATCTTGATCGAGAAATACCGCTCTGGACGGTCGTAGAACACAACTATGTGAATACCAACGGCTCGGCATACTCGTATCTCATAGGTGGCATTTCTCCGAATCCTTGTAGAGCGGGATGTACAGCGTAGGGGTGACTTGGAACCTACTTCTAGCAGGTTTCTTGTAACCTGTTGATGAAACACAACTGATGTCAGAAGATCGTCCAATACCGTGAAGGAAAGAAGACCTGTATAGCAGTCTCCTAACCTTTCTTTCAGCTCATGCTCGTGGGGAAAAACAAGAATTATTGCATAGACAGCCTCCCCAAAACTTGCCAGTCATTTTGAATAGGCGACTCTTGCCATGGCGATGCCCACGAGCGTCTGCGTCGCGCGAATTCAGTTCAACGTGCAATGTGACATGCCGTCGTAGGATCGCGACCTGGCAATGAAGGTTTGGCAAGTCGGTTTATAGATCGTATCCACGACTGCACGAGCCGGCCATTGCACGATGATCTCCCAGTACAAGGACTACCCCATTAGGAGTATCATCCCCAAGCATCCCAGAATGTACGTGGTCTGCATGCTTCATGTGAGGCAAGGAATGCGCTCCAGAGATTCGGTTGCTAAGGACCTTCGCATATAACAAAGAACGCAGCGATATATCTGGATGATGGTCAGTTCAAGTCCCTTCTAAATATAGCGTGACATACACCAGTATCGTCGTGCCATTTGTCAGTCGCAGGACCCTGTCTTCGACTAAGAAGCAAGCCTCTTACGCCTTCTCGAAGAAGTTTTGTGTCTAGAAGGTGAGTAATTATGGCCTTGATCTGTCGCTCGAATTCCTCGGTTTCTACGATTATGTTTTAAGCCAATACAAAACGGCACGCTCAGGCAAAGAGCGGCTGGGGGTGGATTAGGATTTGATTACCGTTCTGGGAAGGGAAGGTTGGTGAGATAAAGACAGCTCAAAGGATGGAAGCATTTATCGAGACAGGCCGTGAGACGAAGGTAGTATTGGACGATGGACATAGAAAGATGTCATCGGACTTCAGGCTAGTTGTAGCAGCTTTGGGGAGGAAGACGTAGACAAGATGAATCAGTGACGGTATACATGCTGCTGTGCACGGGATGGTATCGACCGGACAGAACATTTAGTCTGATTGTATTGAACGATAGCTGCCATCGTCATGAATGCCGGGGGAGACAACGACGACCTCGTTCAGGGCTGTTCTATCAGCTCTCATGGGGAAGCATTGATGCACTATTCCTAGCACACTGAAGAAAAGTCATGCAATTTGCCACTAGATTGCAACGATCATCCTACGCCGATTAGCTCAGGGTTAGCAGTGCAGAACAAGTGAGACATACAGGAGTTAGACTCTTCCTCTGTGCAGAATTCTGTGCTAGCGGTTATCGATTTCTTTGGAACGGAGGCTTCGGACGTGCTGCAGAGACTTCCGGGCCGCAAAATGGGTCTGCTCTATCTTGCTTGAAGTGTACTGGTACAACTATCCCATAGAAGAAGCTGTGGGTGGAACAATGGAATGACCCAATCCACACAGCAGTAAAGAAGGTAAACTTCTAATTGAAACTGTTAGGTGCATATTGAGCCAGAGCAATTGTCAAAGGTCGTACCGAGATGAAAGTTTTGGACCCTCGTATGGATACAGGTATAACTTTGGTAGATAGGTGGGCACCGGTCCTTGGGTCCTGTGCTCAGGAGATGAAGGCAACCTTCGTGGGGTAACACGTGTCCCATAATCAGCACAAGAAAGTGGGTGAACATGACACCCTGTGCATCAGACTGCCTGTATTTTATAGGAAAATTGCAATGCAGGAGAATTCATTTGATACTCGATAAGTAAATGGGGGGATATCCCATAGATTGACTAACTTTGTGGTATTTAGCTAAAAACCAGGCCAAGCAAACAGGGTAAAACGTACCATGTTCAAAAATCTGGACTTGACCTCCAAAGGTGATCCTGGACTCCGAGTGCATAGCTTCATAAGGCACTTGCAACACAAAGGATATGTCTGCAAGTCCTGCATAGAAAGATCACTACATTCCATGCTCTTCTGCAGGGCTGGGTGAGTAGGTATATATATGCTAGAGAACATTACGCACAGGCTTCTGTCTCTCCAGGTCTGTACAAGATACACTTTACATGAACACCTCAGGTTGGAATAAAACTAGCAAGTGGGGTTGGTAGCCGCACATATGCTATGGAAATTGGCTGCACTGCAATTACTTCGAATGTCCATCTCAACTCACCAAAAGGGATGCCTCTGTCACTATAGAAATCTATCTGATATTGAAAAGTGGATAACTAAGAAGTGTATCACCAGAAATAGATGCACCAAGTCTCAAAACTCCCACATGACACTTGTATTGAGTTTAGTCACTCTACTTGGGCTGCTCAAGGCATGTGTGCAGGTAAATTTGCTTGTATAACCTTCCCAAAGAATGAGCTGAACATCCAAAGGTGTGGTCAGAGGTGGCTCCCACAAGATTAGATATGCAGCTATGATATCTGGGAGCTAGTTGATAATCATAGTACTCAGACTACAGAGGAAAAGCACACCATTGGCATTTCAGCTTGGTGGTGCATGTATTGTGGCTTTCATATTCCATTGAGAAAAGAATGTTGATGGATCCTTCTTGGGCAGCAGAGGCATGACCAACAAGTAGATTGGATGTCCCTTTATGATTGTACTCGTTGCCACAAGAGCAGCACAAATCAGCCATTTTTGAACTCCAATTGTATTGTTTTAGCCCTTTGCCATCCTCTGACACAGCCCTTTCCAGTTTCAAGATACCAGTTCCTTTCTTAAAGTCTGTATGACCTCTGGTGTACAGTCAGATGTAGTATCAGCATTTCCATCTTTTACCGATTGACAATCTCAGGCAGTTCAATGATGAAAACAAAGTTTCTAAATACCCATGTGCTGGAGTATGCATCTGATGTCACTTGCCAGGCTCCTATGAAGCTGCTGTCTGGGGCCTGTGAGCCGAGATTAATTGTGCTGCTTTATTCACCAATGCATAAGTGAGCAGGCAGCAGACGTGGTTCTTTGAATAATTTCTAATTTCAGCTTCAGGCTATTTTGTAAGGCAGCATTCATGCCCAAGTACAGGTCACTGCAAGTAGTCCATCTTGTTTTGAATTCGGTCACCAGCCATCAGCAGACAGACATGGCTGACAAGGGCGGATACAGCAGATTTCTGCAAAGCATTCAACCCAATCATCAACTTGTAAATCCTCATCGACATCTACCAATGCCACAACTCGAAAATAATGTGATGGAATTGGCAGGTTTGATTATGGCCTCTGTCAATCCTGGAATTTTGTCCTACACTGTAGCCCTTGTCATTGTCATCGGAATGTCACTGACCACCATCCTGTTGCCCTTTGAATCAGCTTTGATGGTCAAAACCCTTAACAAGACCATTGAAAAGATGTATATCCACTATGATGAACACAAGGATATGCTGGATGAATCGGCTGGTTTCAAGGACAAGGTCAACAGGTATGCCCAGAACACATAGCAGCAATACAGATCTAGCTCAATGTTTTTCTAGACTTTGGATGGAAGCCTTCAAGCTTCAGGAAAGGTGCCTCCAAGTGCACAATGATATGGCCTGGACAGACCTTTGTTCATGGAGATGATACATGCGGGAGACTAAGGCCGTCTAGGTGAAAGCATGCCAGCACCAGAGAGAGACTATCAAGTTGAGGAAGGCACTCAAGGTATGCATGTCTATGCAATTGCCATGTGAAGCAGTGCTGAAATCCGACTGTTGCAGCTGGCAATAGTTAGGGTGCACAGGGTCAAACTTGAGGCAGCCATTGGACACCACAGTCAAGAGAAAGAAGAGATGACCGAGGGTGAAGTGCTTGAGGGAAGTTTGGTCATTTGAGGGAGTAATTGCAGGCATAGTGAGTGGTCCTCTGTTTCCAAATGCACAACTAATCGGCTCTTGTGCTTGTAGCATCGGTACAGTGCCAGCCTTTAAATGTTTCCTCCCCGATTATAGTCCAATTTCCTTGATGTCCTGTTCCACTGTTGTACCATCTGTTTTGGATCAATCCAATTCAGTTTTGAAATCCACCAGGCAGTCTCTGCTGGCACATCGAGAAGTGAAAAGGCACCTACAGCACATTAACTCATGGTTGTGAGCGACATGTGCACATACAGAGATGTCATCAACTTTCCATAATGATCCATAGTCTTCGACTTGTCTCTGTCATCGAGGGCAGGCTCAGTATATCACAGGATACCAAGCACTGGCATGGATGTCCTGCAAAAGATAAGTGATAGGGATAGAAGGAACAGGAGAATGTGAACATACTACAAAAAGTTATGTTTTGCCAAGAAACCTCGATAAGTGCCAGGAACAACCTATACGGCACTGACCTCGCAAAGTACGCCTAGATGATGTGGCAGCAGTACAAACATCAATAGGAGCAATCACCCATTATAAGAAAGCAAGTGGCAGGGTTAGTCATGGCTGAGGTGGGAAAGATGTATTCCTGATGACTTCAAACTCCTGGTAATCATCCAACACTGTCAAGTAATGCTGGATTGACACCTGGGCAAAATATATAGGCAATGGTCATGCTGAATGGAGATGTTAAGAAGTCCCTTCATAGCCAGGGTGAGAATGCTCAACATCAAGTCCCAAAAATTGGGATCCTTCATTGCAACTTTCACCCTTGCTGAGCTTCGCTCACCTTCAATTCCTCCCTCTCGTGTCCCTTGCCATCCTTCTGCTTGAGAGATTGGATGACCAGCTTCTTGTTACCGCTCCATGTCCATCACATGGAGGCATGGGCATACTGGAGGCAGCGAATAAGAAGGTCCAACGGTTGCAGATTTCATTGGGTAACAATGAAGGAGCTGTAACATTGTTTGGGAATGGCACCTACCACATGTAATGTACATCGGTCCTGGGCAGTTGCAGCCTCTACAATACTGTATAGGATGGAATGACAACAAGTGGATATCGTGATGTAACTTCGATCCCTAAATTAGTGTCATAAGACGAGCATTGTGGTGGTGGTGGTAATGTCCAGGACGACCATTGATTTGACAGGTACAGCAAACCCTCCATCATCACTGAACAGGATGCCTACAGCCAAGTATGCTGGACAGTCTTTTAAAAAGAAATGAGAAAGTAAAGTGCAAAAACTGACCTGGCTGCAACTTTTTCTAGTACCAGTGAGAGTTTGCAGACCTGCCACCTAAGATCCTCTGACATCGCCCTTCCGCATTCACCTGCACATTCACCTGGGAACTTACTGTGTTCACCTCTGTTGTGTAACACACGAAACAGAGGATGATGAGGGAAGAATTTTGGTAGCAGAAAAGGGGACACAGAGACACAAACAAAGGATTGCAGGATTGTTGCTTGATGTCTTTATAAGGAAATTGGATCAAGGACCCAAAACTCAACTTTGGATAGCCGGCAGTAGTTGGAGAGAAATATTATCGTATATAGAGGGAGTTTGTACTACCAAATCTGGTTTGTCTCAGTCTATACAAAAAAAGTTGCCCATTTCATTCACCCCCAGATCAAGTAGCGAGCCCAATGTTTCCATGATTCCAAAAGCAGAATAGCCAGCCCTAAACTGATTGATCAATAGCTTAGGGCCGGCTATTCTGCATGCATAAGTTGTCAACGTCATGCCACCATCCACATATGGCACTACCACATCAGTCTGCATGTTCCGCGTGCTCTTGGCCCCTGCAACTGCGCAACTGACTTCAAGTTTACCTTACTACCCGATTCCATAGCATCCTCAAATACTTGATACCCATCTCATTGATAAGGAACTACTAGGAGTGTCATCCATATGCTCACTGCTACACCAGGATTTGCAGGGTGTGGCTGGGTTTCATATGATCAATAACCTGATTTCTTCTGGCATACTAGCCATCACATTCACTGACATGGACTGTGATGGGATTATATTTCATGCATCTATATCAATCCTTGAAGAGTTTCTGAACACATCTAGTTTACAGAGTCTGAAGCTGCAAACCAGATATGTTGATATATTGGAGTTTGTTTGGCAATCTTATGGTCACCTCTTAACTTCTCAATGTCATGCAGGTTCACTTGTCTTTTCTTCATTATACTGTCAGCCTCAATGCCTATTCTCTTTATATAGTCACATGTTTTAATTTGTTCAAAATTCAATAAAGTCTGCCACCCAACACAAGATGGTTCCTTACCACCACATCTACCTTGAATTTTTGCAAACACATATCATGCATCTCCACTTCTATCTGATGGTTAATAAGATCTGGTCCAATAAAAGACATGCCTTGGTATGCTGATGTAGTCTATTGTTTAATGTGGGGGGATTGGCATTCAAGTGTTAGACCTGAACTTCATGTGATCAAAGACTTAGTCTAGACCTCAGCTGTCTTGCATTGATACACCTGGTATCAGGCTACCCATAGATTTTGTGATTTTCTATCAAATTTTGCATTATACAAGTGGTACTAAGGGCTATAGTTGAGGCTTTATGCTGATAGCCAAATACTACAATAGAGGACAAGCAAAGACAAATACAATACAAAGAAAGGACTTAGAGATGACATCTAGATGAGTCAACTCTATCTGCCTTCTAGTATTTATGACTATTCCCTACCAAACCAAAGACTCTATAGTCAGAACTCAGGAACTTGTCTCTATGAAGTAGAAACCATCAAAAGCAATGAAGAGTAACTAGATGTACTTGTCACCTCAACAAATTGAATAAACCTGGAAAGAAAACGCTAAGTCTGAATGGACCCAAATTTTGAGATGAACTTAGTCTAGAAAATGAATGAACAGGCATAACTGAATAGCCAGGACTTGGTGTCGAGATAACCAAATAGATTGTGCAAGCGATTGAAACAATACAAACTTGGTCTGACGATCAATCATGATTGGTGGTAACATCCTTGAGATACAGTATGAAATTGCCATATTGAATGGAATACCATGCGGCAAGCCATGAAGAAGGAGCAAGGGGTTCCTGTGGACCACGAAGGAGCCCTTGTCAATAGAATAACCCATAGCTGTTCTGTCTAACTGAATAGAAACAACAGAATCATGCAATCCTTGTAAATTTAATTACTTATTGTTTGTATTAATACCCAAAGCTTGTACCATGTTTATTTTAGATACCAGCTCCTATACCTAGACTATGAATCATATAAATTAGCAGCAACTGGATGCATAATGGCAGGAAAGCATTCCCCTGTGTTTGTGCTAGTGGCCTTATAGCTACCTAATCAATCACTGGTTTTAAAGTGCATATCCTCAACTGAAGTGAATTTAAGTTTACCAAGTCAACCCAAAAGGGCAGCTACAGTAATCTAGAAGAACTAAGTAGAAATAAGGGCCGTCCTCATGTTTGCGCTTTGCTAGTTCCTAGAACTGCTCTGCATACAAAGGCCTCATGCTCCCAAGCCCACTAAAGTGATCTAGATGTACTCAGTCAACCACAGACAGAAGATGTTGTCTAGTTGAAGTAAAATAAGCTGTTGAATGCTTTAAGTTCAAACAGTCAAAGATTCAAGGACTCTTTGTAGAACTTTGGTTCTTTGCTGCAAGTCTGTGAGCTTGTATTGTCACTGAGTCAAGGGCTCTTTGTAGACCATCTAGGTCTTTGATTGTTTGTTGTTGAAGTGTTTGCTAGTCAAGCTTTAAAAAGCTCTCCTAGATGAAGTAAATTCAAGTCTGAACAACTCATTACTATACCTACCACCCCACATTCATCTACCTCACTACCGTGATCAGTGTATCTTGTGTAGACACCTCTAGAATTGAATTGAAGTTATATTTGAACAAACCCAATTGATTATCACTATCTAAGTACACCACAAGTGCTTCTATTGTACTCACCCTCAAACTTACATATTGGTGATTGTGTGTGTGTGTGTGTGTGTGTGTGTGTGTGTGTGTGTGATTTAGTATCTAGATTGATGATCTAGACACTTTGTTTCATTTGTGTGCTGCCCATTACTGAGCACATCAGCATTCAGACAATCACTGGAGGAATGACTTGGGTGTCTAAGACTCAGCAAAGAAGGACTAATGTCTTAGTCAAGTTCTTTGAGAGTAAAGTGTGGTATAGATAAACTTTAGCTCGAAGCTGATTGTGATTTGAAAGGAGGTATACTCATGGTCGGCAAAAGTGATGGCTGCTACACAGCTGATCATTAGTTTTTTGTTTGTGTAGCTACTTTGCCAATGTCATTCTGCTTCTTTTTCTGATGCCCAAAGACACGGTGTGACATGAACATGACAAGGCAGCAAAAAACCAGTTCATTGGTGCTATGCTCACTACACAGAAATTAAACAAAAGTGCCCTTCTCACTGGCATTCCATATGAGACAGCACAAAAAATCTGGTGGAAGTACAGGGAGCATGGTTCTGTTGAAAATCTACCCCATAGTGGATGTCCAAAGAAGATTGATGAGCATACCTCACATTGTCTTGCTTGTGCAGCTGTAAAAAGCCACCGACTGCCACTCAGAGACCTCAGGAATAAAGTCGGTATTGATGCGAGTGAGAAGGTTATTGCCAAGGCCTTGGATGACCATGGATTGCATCAACATGTTGCATGGAAATGTCCCTTTTGTTGTAATGTCAAGTGTCGTGCATCATGGTGTGGTCGACATCAGGATCTTTGGTAGGAGGCACATGTCCAGTTGTTCTCCTCCTTGGCTTTTCTTATTACATTGTATTGCTTCTATTAGTGTACAGGCATGTAGATAAATAGGTAGACAAATGATGATGACCCTTGCCTGTTTGTGAGGGTTCCCTGCTAAAATCCGAGTGAACAGCTGGAGCATTACCATTCATTTCAACACAAACAGGCAGCATAACCCACCCAGTCTTTGTCGCTCTCACTCTCTGTGCTGACTCTTGAGACTATTGCTACAACGCCACCCCAACATTGGTGTTGAGATCACCTTTGTCACTTGCTAGACCATGAGACAGTCTAGTCATTCACTTTGCTGGTCCACGAGACGGTCCGGTTGTTCACTTTGCTGGTTCACAAGATGATCCAGTTGTTTGTTCTTGCTCTTCACATTTGTTGTTTGCCATGTTGAGATCGCCTATAGAGCAAAATGTTGGACAAGTTGTTTGGTGCACGTTTTCCCAAGTTATCAGTCAGAAACTTTGTGGAATGGCATGTGATGATGGAGGCCAAGCTCACATGTCGGAGGCTCTGGACTGATATTGTCGAGGTTGAGGTTGATGGAGATGGCAAGTCAGAGTCAGAGATCTTGGCAGAGGTCACAACAAAGCTGAAGGCGTGAGATAAGCAGAAAATGGCAGAGGCTAGGGCCGAGATGATTTTGAGGGTAGATGTCGAGCAGCTGGCTCACATGGATTCAAAGGACCCATGGGAGATTTGGGGAAATCTGCAGACTGTGCATCATGCACAGGGCTTTGCAACGAGCTTGTCCTTGCGAAGGAAGTTCTTGATGGCAAAAATGCTTGAGAGGCAGGGTATGGAGTCATGGGTTGGGCAGATCAGGAGGATGGCAAAGGCAATGGAACTGGCTGGCATCGACGTCAGTGACCAAGATCTAATCCTCACACTCACCATGGGACTTCCCCCTTTCTATGAGAATGTCATTATCAACTTCAACACAACTCCACCTGACCAGCTCACACTCTCAAATGTGATTGTTCACTTGCTCAATGAGGAGATATGCCAAGCATTGCTTGCCCCAGGATGCTCTGAGATGGGTAAGGAGGATGAAGATTTGGATGTTGCGGCTGCTGCCTTTCACAGTGGCAAGACGAAGGGCAAAGGTCGAGTTCAGGACTTCATTTGCTTCTTCTGTGATAAGCCTGGACATGTGAAGGTGATTGTGAGGAGAGGGCAAAGTGGCAGAGGTCAAAGAAAGGGAAGACTGCAGTGGTGGACTTTGCCAGGTTGACTATTGAAAGTGACTCTGACGTTGCTTTCTAGGCTATTCTTTCCTACCATAGTCGGTATTCACCTTCCAGGGGTGTATGTTTTTTGTTTCTTCTTTCTTGGGATTGATGCATGAACTTGTGGGGGTGTGTTGTAATGTCAAGTGTCATGCATCATGGTGCGGTCGATGTCAGGATCTTTGGTAGGAGGCACATGTCCAGTTGTTCTCCTCCTCGGCTTTTCTTATTACATTGTATTGCTTCTATTAGTGTACAGGCATGTAGATAAATAAGTAGACAAATGATGATGACCCTTGCCTGTTTGTGAGGGTTCCCTGCTAAAATCCGAGTGAACAGCTGGAGCATTACTATTCATTTCAACACCTTTCTCTCTGCAAACCAAAAGAAGGTGCAAAAACAATGGGTGAAGGATCACAAGGAGCAGGATTGGAGGAAGGTGGTTTGGTCAGATGAATGTTACATCCATCTTGATGATAAGATGGGTCAGATTTTTGTGACATGGTGTGCTGATGAAGAGTTAGATGAAGACTGCATAGTGCTAACCTTTAAGCAGTCTCCCATGTATGTAATGGTGTGGGGATGTGTTGCATTGGGGTGAAAGGGGCCATTAGTTGTTCTCAAGTATCTTGGTGGAAAAGGTGGAGGAATGACAGCAGCTCACTATCAAGAGCAGGTGCTAGAAGATCAGTTGAAGGTGTTTTGGAAGGATTTGGACAAAGCCCAGACAGGACTCATCTTCCAGCAAGATGGTGCACCAAACCATATAGCCAAGACCACCAAATGCTGGCTTGCATGAAATAACATCCCTCTCTTTCCTCATCCACCAAATTCTTCTGATCTTAACCCCATTGAACCAGTCTGGCATAAACTCAAGAAGCATCTCCATGCACTCCCAATGTTAGACCTGAACTCTGGGTAGACCAAACAAGAGTAAACCAAGGGCTGTTTCATGTTCAAACAGTCACCCAAGGAGTCTCTGGATTGAATGGCTACTAAGAGCATTGGACTAATGTCTTAGTCTGAGGCTTGAGTTGACTAGCTAAGTTTGGTGTGATTAAACTTTAGCTCAAAGCTAGGGAATATACAGTGAGAGCTATGCTACTTATATACAAAAAGTCTTGTGCTAAGAATAGAGTCTTTGTCTGTGGTTGTTGTGCATAAAACAAGGCAACCCATGAGAAGGGCAAGCGTTGGTCACAAGCTATAGTAGTCCATAGTACAAGTGCTGATACGGTCCATTATAGTTGTGGTTACAATGATAGGTGCTTGAGATAAGATAAGATAGTGATAAGTGCTGGCTGATAAGATAAGATATGTGAGAAAATCATAACATTACCCCCTCGTTAAGGCAGGTGTCTCGACTGTCCTAAGACTTGTCTCCATTGGGGGGATCCACTTCGCTGTCCTGCTTGTTAGCCCACCAATAATCTTTAATGAGCTCCTCCAGATGACTGAGTTTGGGTTCTGGTTTCCATTCTTCCTCCCATTCATGTGATTGGCCCTCTTTTTTGTTAGACCTGAACTTCACATGACTACAGATGGGTCTAGACTTCAGCTGTCTTGCATTCAGACAATCACCAGGAGAATGACCTGGTGTCTGCAGCTCAGCAAAGAAGGACTAAGTTCTTAGTCGAGTTCTGTGGTGAGAGTAAAGCATGGTATAGATAAACTTTAGCTCGAAGCTGGGGATATACAGTGAGAGCTATACTACTTATATAGGAAACCTAGAGTACTAAGAATAGAACGATAATGTTACGATTTTCTCACTTATCTTATCTTATCGGCCAGCGCTTATCTATATCTTATTTTATCTCAAGTGCCTATCATCGTAACCACGACTATAATGGACCGCATCAGCAATTGTACCACAGACAACTACGGCTTGCGACCAATGCTCGCCCTTCTCATGTTTTTCCTTGTATTCCGCACGACAACCACGGACAAAGAACTCTATTATTAGTACAGGACTTTTTGTATATAAGTAGTGTAGCTCTCACTGTATATTCCCCAGCTTCGAGCTAAAGTTTAATCACACTGAACTTAGCTAGTTGACTCAGCCTCAGACTAAGACCTTAGTCCGACGCTCTTAGTAGCCATTCAGTACAGAGACTCCTTGGGTGACTGTTCGAACACGAAACAGCCCTTGGTTTACTCTTGTTTGGTTTACCCGGAGTTCGGGTCTAACAGATAACCATGGTTGTCATTCAGAGAACAATAGAGAACAACGAGGTAGTCAGGTGATAGTTGCAAGCCATAGTACGATCATTGAGAACATCTGTTATAGTTGTAGTAACTATGAGCAAGTGCTTGAGATAAGATGAGATAGCGATAAGCACTTGATAAGATAAGATAAGCAGAAAAATTATAACATTACCCCCCCATTAAGACAATTGTCCCAATTGTCATGGTTCATCCTCAGGGGTGTCAAGTTGTCAGGAAAGTTCATTATTCCAATATTCTTCTATAAGGTCTTTCCATAGGTTGTTATCCGGGTTTTTGATCCATTTTTGGAGTCTGTCCTGTCTTTGGGCCTTATAGTATACAATACTGTCATGATATTTGTGGTCGAGGATCATGGTGATGGCTTTGGTGGGATCGTTGGTTATGATTTTGGCTATGTCAACTCATCCTGCTTGTTGGATTTTGTCTTCATAGTCTTGAATTACTTTCTGAGCATTCTCCATCTCTGTGTCTCGTACCCACAAGTTATGTTCCCTGGTCCATCCCTTCCACTTGATGAAGTAATCCATGGTGTCCTGTGCTTTTTGTCCCTTCTTCCCTCGGATCTGGCATGTTTGAGAATCTAGTACCTCCTCCACTTTGTAGTGTTCATCATCATCTATGAGGTCGGATGGAGGCGGTGGTGGTGTCTGTTGGTTCAGGAATGAAGGCAGAGTGTACAGGGATAAAAGCTTTTCGTTGAAATGCAGGTGTATTTTCCAGTAGGGTGGAAGCTTCAGCTTGTATGCTGATGCTCCAGATTTTTTGAGGATCAGGAAGGGTCCAACTCATTTGTCATCGAGCTTCTTCTTGGGGCATGGTAAATGAAGGTTTGTCATATCAAGCCAAACATGATCTCCAACCTTATGCTCAGTCACAGGGTGCTTCTTTCTGTCGTACTGGGCTTTCATCTGCTCTGCAGCTTTTTGTAGGGCCTTCTGAGTCTGCTTGTGTACTTCTGCCATGGTTGCAGTGAAGGTTCCAGCTGCTGGATTCAGAAATGGGGAGGTTCAGATGGAGTCAGGGATGAGGCATGGGTTACGGCCATAGAGTACCATGAATGGGCTTTTTCCGTGGCAGAGTGAATCTGATTGTTGTGGGTGAACTCGGCAATGGGAAGCCAATTGCTCCAGTCTGTTTGCCTGTAGGAGATAAAGAGGCAAAGGTACCCTTCAAGCTCTTGATTAACTCATTTGGTCTGTCCATCGGTTTGAGGGTGGAAGGCAGTGGATGTGTTTGGGGTGATATCCAGCAATCAGTACAGATCTTTCATAAACGTGGATACAAACTGAGGACCTCGATCAGAGATGACAATGGAGGGCATGCTGTGCTTCGCATAGACATGGTCTCGAAGTATCTTAGCCCACCCTTCCATGGAGAGTTCAATGTTACAGGGGACAGGGATGATGGACTTGGAGAAGCGGTCAACCATGACAAGAAGGGCATCATAGCCCTTAGATTCAGGTAGCCCAGTGACCATGTCAACTGAAATGTGGGTCTATGGTTCTGACAGGATTGCATTTGGGTGCAGGGGAGTGGCTTTGGCTTGAGTGCTTGCCTTGGCATGCTGGCAAGCCTCGCAGCCTTTGACGTACAATTCTACATCCTTCTTGAGCTTTAGCCACCAGTACTCCCATTGGACAAGTTCTTTAGTTTTTTCGATGCCTGGGTGTCCGGTGGTAATATGGTCATGACTTTGAGCAATGATGTCTCCTTGGAGGGCATGGTCCTTCGGAATGTAGATTTGTCCATCATAGAATAGAAGTCTGCCTTCTTCTGTGATGCTGCACTCATGGCTGAGGGAGTTTGCAATTCCCTGGTCCCAGTCTTCTTTGTGCCAGAGAGCATTCTTGACTTTCGAGTGTACTTCTGCCATGGTTGGCATGATGAGGGCATGGAAGTGCTCCGGTTGGAGGATGACGACATCATCGTTGTCGTCCTTTCCCTGGTCATGGTCATCTTGTCGAGAGAGGAGGTCAGCCTTTTTGTTGGCAATACCGGGTTGATGATGCAGGGTGAAGTGGTATTCTGTGAGCTCAGTAACCCAGTGTGCTTGGTGTCAGTTCAGTTTCTGAGGTTTTTGGAAATACTGGAGGTTCTGATGATCCATCCAGATTTCAACATCTTCGGCGGCTCCCATAAGGTAGTGGCACCATTCGGCTAATGCAAGCATGATTGTGAGCAGCTCTTTGTCATAGATCTCATAGTTTTGTTCTGTCACAGTAAGGGCTTTGGACATGAATGCAACTGGTCACCATTTCCCTTCTTGTTGCTGGCTGAGAACTGCACCAATGGCTCTGTCACTCAAGTTGGCTTCCACCTTAAAGCAGCCTTTCTCTGTCAGGATGGTGAGAACAACATCCTCAGCTATCTGTTTCTTCAGTTGTTGGAATGCCTGATTTTAGGTGGTTCCCCACATCCATTCTGCATTACTGGTAAGCTGAGTGAGCAGTTGGACAATCTTTGAATAGTCGTGGATGAACTTTTGATAGAAGTTGGTGAATCTGAGAAATGACTGCAACTCCTTTTTCTTGGTGGGCATCAGCCATTCGGTGATTCCAGCAACCTTAATCTGATCCATTCGTACTGAGTTTTCACTGATGATTACTCCCAAGTACTCAGTTTCTAGTACCTTGAACTTGCATTTCTTGGCTTTGAGGAACAATTTGTTCTCTCATAGGCACTGAAGTACGCGTCGCACAATTTGTTGGTGCTTGTCCAGACCTTTGGTGAAGATGAGGATATCATCAAGGTAAATGGTAACCTTGCCCTCAGTGATTAGGTCTTTGAATATGTTGTTCATCATCCACTGGAATGTGGTGGGGGAATTGGTGAGGCCAAAGAACATTATGGTGAGCTCAAAGAGTCCTCAGTTCATTCTGAATGCAGCCTTTTCCTCATCTCCTTCTTTGATCCAGACATTGTTGTATCCCCAACAAACGTTGAGCTTGGTGAAGTACTTTGTGCCTTGGAGCTTGTCAATGAGCTCTGAGATGAGGGGGAGTGGGTAACGGTTCTTGATCGTCATTTTGTTCAGTTTTTGGTAGTCCTGTATGGGATGAAGCAAACCATCCTTCTTTTTTACAAAGAAGAAGAGCGACATGAAGGGGGACTTGGATGGGCAGATTCATCCTGATTCCAAGTTTTCATCTAGAAACTTGTCCAACTGTTCTTGTTCATTTCGGTTCAAGGGATAAACCTTGCAGTCGAGTGTGGACTTAGCATTAGGAATGAGCTCAATGGCATGGTCCCATTGCTTTCATTCGGGGAGATCATCAAAGTTTTCTTTTGAGAACAGGTCATGGTACAAGTGGTAGTACTTGGGCACCATTTCTTCAAATGTTTTCTTTGGCTTGTCCATGTTGGCCTGGGCCGCTAGGTCATTCACATGGTGTACCACATGAATGACAAGTTCTTCCTGCATGTTGACTGCGAGGATGGTTTTGCCATCTTCAAGTTCTTTGTCCCACCGATCATCAGCATCTGCATTAGGGAGTGGGAATGGGTTCTTGGTGCACTGGCAGTGACCAAAAATGATTGTGCCTGTCTTCCAGTTGATGACTGGATTGTGGTGTTTGAGCTAGTCATGGCCAAGGTATATATCCTTCGAGCTGAGGTCTGTGGCTGCTAGGTCAATTCATTCACTGTGCCCCCCAATAGTGAGGTGAAGTTCTATAAATTCAGTGATATTGCCTGTCTTATTGTGGATTCCATCAGTGTTGTATACAGGAGTGGAGGTGGCTGCCTTCTTGGTGTCCATTTGGTGACTTTGGACATAGGATTGGTTTATGGAGCTGCCGGTGCAGCTGCTGTCAAGAAGGGCATGGGTGGTCAGAGTCTGGATGTTTGTGGCTGTTTCAAGTTGGATGCTGAGTGAGAAGTCTTGCCTGATCGACTTGGTGCCCCAGATGTAACAGATTGGCTGCTTGAGTTCGTACAGCATTTCTAAGGCCAGTTCATCTCCAAGTTTCAGTCCCTCAATCAGATTGCTGACAATTTCGCCAACACAGTCTCAGTGGACCCAACAGTGAAGGGTGGCGATGGCCTCGCTGTCAGTGTGGGCTTCTCATATGGCATGGAGGGTCCACTCAGCCCCGAAGGGTTTCAGCCATCAGTCTGGCAGGGGAGTTGGAGGTGTCTGGTATGGAAGGGGGGATTCTCCAATGGGGTAGTACTTAGTATCGGACTTTTCCTGGGTGGCACTCTCCTTCTTCTGTCTGGCTCACTATTGCTGATAGGCAGTGTCATCTTCTTCATCTAGGATTTCTACCATGATAACGGCTGGCCCCCTTTTTACTGCCTGGGTGCTAGCGGGTCCAGGTCCTGCAGCTTTCTTGGTGTCCTTGACCAGTCATGCATCTTCATTGGGGTTGGGTGTAGGAGCAATGGAAGGATACCTACTTCTGGTTTGAATGTTAGGGCTATCCCTTTGAGGGATGGGGGACGGATCCATGAATGTCATGTTCTTGTTGCATGAACCATGACTGTCATTACTGTCTGATGCCAGCAGTTGGGTAGGGCTGTACTTTGCTGCCTTGCCGCTTCTGACTCGGGGTTTCATTTGTTTCTGGGCCATTCCTGCTTGAGTCTTCTAGGAACTCTTACCCATGGTTCCTGCAACTTCATGAGGCTGCTTTCTAGAGCCTTTCCCCATGAGGGTATTCATGCTCTGATTAGCCAGTCCTGTAGAGGTGTTCCCCCCAAGGGGTTCACATTCAGGCAATTCCTGTATTAGGGGTTCTGGCAAGTTCGATGGGAGGCTCTCTGCCAACTCTAAAGAGTCTTTTCTCTGTTTGACCTTCAAGGATTCAACCTCATCAGTGCTTGAGTCCATGTTGTCCAACTCTGCTAGGATGGTGTAGCGGTTTGATTCTTTTGGTACTGGTTTGCTAGTCATGCTGGGGATGTTAAAAGTGGTAGAAATGGATATATTCAAATGCATGATAGATAAAGCATCAGATGTAACTAAAGAAATATTATGAGCCCCACTAGGAGGATGAGATAGCGCACCAGTACTTAAGGAGGAGGTCGCTGAAGGGGAATCGAGCCTTTGATGACCTAATCTTTTACCTCCTCCACCTTTGACTCAGTCTTTGGTTCCTGCTTGACTACTACTAATGAGCGAATGTCCTTAAAATCCTTCCTCTTTGGGCAGTCCTTTGACATGTGCCCCTTCTCCTTGCAGAGGTAGCACCTTCCTTCTCTTTGTAGGACGTCTATGTCCATGGCTTGCCCCTGTCCTCCATATGTGGTCCATCTTCCAGACCCTGTGTCTCTACTGGTGGTCTTCACCTGGCCTGACTGCTTGGCCGGCATCAAACTTGTGGCCCCAGTGGATTTGCTGAGGCTGGTATTTTAGTTTGATGTTCTGGGCTTATTGCCTTGTTGTTGGTCAGGGCGACAGTCATCTGGGCATCTAAGGGTTTGTTTGAAGATTGTCTGTTTGGTGTGATCGATGTAGAGCTGGCAGATGTGCTCCTTCCACTCTGGATAGGTTTCTGGTGTGTGAATGCCCTGATTGGCGATGGTCTTGGTGTAGCTCTGTGGGATTCCCCATCGGACCACCTGGACCATCTTTCCTTGGTCTCCCTCATTATGTCGGAGTCCCACCAACTTGGCCTGTATTTCTATGGCCTGGAAGAAGTCGTTGGTATTTCTGCTGCCCATCTGTATCTCGTTCATCTGCTCTTCATGGAGTTGTTCAATGGCAGGGTCTGAGAACTGGCAACAGATGAGGTTGCAGTACTCATTCCAGTCAGGGTATTGGACTCATTGGGCAATGGCATTGTAGAAGTCTGGTCATTGGTACACCCACCAGTCTTTGGCAGGGCCTTTCAGTAGTGAGGATGCGAGCTGAATTTTGATGGAGGGGTAGGGAAAGAAGACTTTGAATGAGGCGAAGTAGGAGTCGCAGTCGCCAATGTATCATTTGATGTCAGCATGTTCTCCAGTGAACTTGTCTAGGACTTCAGGCATCATTGGTTTCACCTGAAGGAATGGTTCTTGGACTGCTGTGGTTCCGACAGGTGGTGGGTGGGGAGGGTGGCCAGGTACTTGGGGTGGTCAGAGCAGGGACCATCTCCCACTTCCTGCACTGGATGGTGGAGATGATAGTGGATTGAACTTCATCATCCTCTTGTCTAAGGCAGCAAGTTGGTTTGACATGTCGAAGCTAGCTTGTCTCCAGCATTTGATGTCCACTTGGAGGGATTCAGTTGTCAGTGGTGGGGGCAGCTGGGTTTCCGGGGGTGTGGGGGGTTGTTTTGTCTCAGCAGGCTGTTTCATGTCAACATCAACATCGATGTTGGATCCTGCCCCTGCCAGGAGCTGGCTCATGCCTACTTCATGATAGCTGTGATGCTGGAGTCGGCTTCTCGGCTGAGAGATTCGTGGTGGCAGGGAGTCTAGGAGCAGTTTGGGAAGTGGGCTATAGTCTAGTGTATAGGGGCTGTATTGTGAAGAGAATATATTGGGGCGGTATTGTTCTGCCCTGCCAAACATTTCTGTATCATAGTTAAAATTGTCAAAATTGTTCCAGGGCTCTCTAAGCCCTGGATTCAGCACACTCCTCCTCATGTCATCATGCAAGTAGAAGGAGGAGGACCCCCAACTCTCACTCTTCCTCCCTTGTTCTCTCTCATATTCCATAAATTTGGTGGCCCACAGAGGGCAGGTATACTTGCCGGTCTTGGTTTGCATGTATCCAGGCTCAAATGGTGGCATCCCTTCCTCTTCAAGGAATGTCGTCTCTCCAGTTGATGGCCAGCCACTCATCCATATCTGGGCGGATGGGTGCATGCCATCCTGCTCAGGCTTTGAGGTTAGCATATTGGTACTCCCAGGCTTCTGACTGGGCTGGGCCAAGTATGTCCCTGTCCACCTGGGTGAGGGCAGGCCAGTCATAGTCTGCACTTCATAGGTTAAAGGGATTGTTGTAGGACTTATGACGGGGATCATTGGACTCATCGCTTTCTGAGTCAGAGGAGGAGGTGCGAGATGGCATGGCAGGCTGTGTTTTGAGGGTGTCTGTCTGCTGCTCAGGGGAGTGTAGAATGATGGGGAGGACAGGCCCTTGCTCAGTGGCATGGGGCTCTTCTTCAGAGTTGGGACGAACTGTTTCTTCATCTTCTGGGAACTGCTCGAAGGAACCCTGGAGCTTTCACTCTGGTCTGATGACTCAGATTCTGAATCTGTCGAGACTAATGGGTCTCTCTGGGAGAGCAGATTCAACATAGGTGGGTGGGATGCTCACCTCGTATTGGCCGAGAAGGTACCAGCTGAGGTCATAGGCTTCTTGGGCAGTTGGAGGATGGTCTGTGAAGATTGCTGGTGCTGGAAAGGGTTCATCCAGGGGTATTGTTTCGAGAGAGGTGGTGTCTGGGGAAGGGGTTTGAGGGACTTTTCTTGGTCAACTGGGTCCAAGGGTTGTGTTTCTGGGAGGAGCCTGTTGAGGCAGAAACTCATCGCTGGAGTTGGCTGTGAAGCTGGATCTGTGGATGGTGTGGTGGAAGAGGTCCTGTTGTGACTCTGGAATAGGTTGTTCAACTTGAAAAGGGGGAACATAGCTGGTGGGTAGATGGGGTTAGGGATGAGATTCTCCTAAGTGGTGAAAGAACCATTGTATTTCTTCTTCGTATTTGAGGGTAAGGGTGACAATGGAGAAGATCACTAGGGACCCTAATACGATGGAGAGGGCAATGACAATTGCTTGTTCAAAGTTCTGCATGGGTTGGTTTCTTTGCAGTGAATGGTGAAGAGACCAGAAGGAAGCTTCAAGCTAATTGTTAGACCCGAACTTCACATGACTACAGACAGGTCTAGACTTTGGCTGTCTTGCATTCAGACAATCATCAGGAGAATGACCTGGTGTCTGCAGCTCAGCAAAGAAGGACTAAGTTCTTAGTCGAGTTCTGTGGTGAGAGTAAAGCATGGTATAGATAAACTTTAGCTCGAAGCTGGGGATATACAGTGAGAGCTATACTACTTATATAGGAAACCTAGAGTACTAAGAATAGAACGATAACCATGGTTGTCATTCAGAGAACAATAGAGAACAACGAGGTAGTCAGGTGATAGTTGCAAGCCATAGTACGATCATTGAGAACATCTGTTATAGTTGTGGTAACCATGAGCAAGTGCTTGAGATAAGATGAGATAGTGATAAGCACTTGATAAGATAAAATAAGCAGAAAAATCATAACATTTTTCTGCCTGGGCACTAGCGACCTTGATAAGGTAATATCAAATGTTGTCTGTTGGTCCTACTTTGTTGTTGTTATCCTCCTGCTGGTAGCAGGTGTCAATAATGATTGTATCATTTTGGGGGTTGATGACAATGGCATCAACTGACATTCCTCCCTTCTTCTCCCAGTATTCTGCAATTGCTTCTTTTGCATTGCTGAGATATTTTTTTGTGGTCCACTTGTTATCTTCAGGACCATAGCCTTTCCATTTAATGAGATAATTGGTCACAGTTTTGGACCTTTCTCCCTTCTTTCTGCATACTTTGCAGGGTTTGTCATTGAGGATTTCTTTGACTTCATATTCTTCCTCACCCATGGTGATGTCAGATGGAGGAGGTGGTGGTTGTTGCTGGTTGGGGAAGGCTGGGGGGGTATACAGAGTGAGGAGAGTTTCATTGAAGACGGGATAAATTCTCCACACAGGGGAAAGCTTCAGTTTGTAAGCTGAGGCTCTGTGCTTCTCCAGTACTTGGAAAGTTCTGACATGTTTGTTGTCGAGCTTTTTCTTTGATCTGGGGAGATGGTGATTTGTCATGTTGAGCCAGACTTTGTTTCTGGTCTTATACTCAATGGCGGCTCTCTTCTTCTTGTCGTATTGGACCTTCATTTGTTTGGCAGCCTTGACTAGAGCAGCCTCGGTTTCAGCGTGGATGTTCTTTATTTTATCATGGAAGGTTTCTGATGTTGATGTGCAGAGGGGATGTGCATTCTGGAGTCAGGGGTGATTCTGGGGTTTTGTCCATATAAGACCTGGAATGGGGTTTTGCCCATGGTGGAGTGCATGCAATTGTTATATTGAAAGGCACATATTGGTAGCCAGTCAGCCCAGTCAGTTTGGTGATGGTTGATGACAATGCAGAGATATTTTTCAATCTCTTGGTTGACACACTCGGTTTGTCCATTGGTTTGCAGGTGAAAGGTCATGGAGGCATTTTCCTTGATTTGAAGCATGGCATATAGGTCCTCCAGGAACTTGGATATGAATTGGGGGCTTCAGTCAGAGATGATTGTGATAGGCATGCCATGTTTGGCATATACCTCATCTCTGAGAATTCTCACCCATCTTTCTGATGAGAACTCAATGTTGCAGGCTATAGGAACAATTTCTTTTGAGAAATGGTCGACGATGATAAGAATGGCATCATGGCCATTTGATTCTGGTAGGCCAGTGATCATGTCTATTGAAATATGAGTCCAGGGTTCAGAGGGAACCTTATTGAGATGGAGTGGCACTCACTTGGCCTGGGTGCTTGACTTGGTATAGGTGCAGGTTTCATGGCCTGGATGTAAGTTTGAATGTCCTTCCTGATCTTTGGCCATCAGTAATCCCTAAGGACAAGTTCTCTGGTCTTTTCTACCCTGGGGTGTCTTGCTGTGATGTGGTCATAGCAGCATGAGATGATTTCTCCTTGTACTGCTTGGTCATGGGGTACATATATCCTCTGGTCGTAATAGAGGAGTCTGTCCTTTTCTTGAATGCCCTTCTCATGGTTGAGCAACTTGGTGATTCCTTGATCCCATTTCTGGTGATCATGGGTCACACTTTTGATGTGCTTGTGGAATTCATTGGTAGTGGGCATAATTAATGCCTGGAAGTGTTCTGCCTTAAGGACTACAACTTCATTGTTGTCATCCTGTCCTTGATTATGGTCTGCATGGTGTGACAGAAGGTCTGCCTTCTTGTTTGCAGTCTCCAGTTTGTGATGGAGGGTGAAGTGATACTTGGCAAGTTCAGTGACCCATTGCACTTGTCGGCGATTGAGTTTCTGAGGCTTCCTGAAATATTGGAGATTCTGATGATCCATCCATATCTCAATGTCAATAGCGGCATCCATAAGATAGTGTCTCCACTCCTCAAGGGCAAGCATTATGGTAAGTAGTTCCTTGTCATAGATCTCATAGTTGCACTCCATAGCTGTTAAGGCTTTGGACAGGAATGCAACTGGTCTCCATTTTCCTTCTTGCTCTTGTGACAGAATGGCACCAATGGGACCCTCACTTGCATCTGCTTCTACTCTGAACTTCCTAGTCTCGGTCAGGATTGCCAACACAACGTCTTTGGCAAGGCAGCTTTTGAGCTTGTCAAAGGCCTCTTGCTGTGCAGTCCCCCAGGTCCATGCTTCATTCCCAGTAAGACATGTCATTGGGCATACAATTTCACTGTAGCCTTTGATGAAGTGTTGGTAGAAGTTGGTAAATCCTAAGAAAGATTGGAGTTCCTTCTTCTTGTTGGGGATGGGCCACTCAGTTATCCCTGCAACCTTGACTTGGTCCATACAGATGGAGCCTTTGCTAATTATTACCCTGAGATACTCTGTCTTCAGTACCTCGAACTCACATTTCTTGGCTTTCAGGAAGAGTTTATGTTTCCTGAGGAGTGCAAGAACTTTGCGAGTGATCTGTTGATGCTCTTCTAGAGTCTTCAAGAAGATCAGGATGTCATCAAGGTATACAGTAACCTTGCTGAAGGTGATAAGGTCTTTGAAGATGTCGTTCATCATCCATTGGAACATGGCAGGGGAATTTGTGAGGCCAAAGAACATAACAGTGGGTTTGAACAGGCCATGGTTCATTCTGAACATGGTCTTCCACTTGTCATCTTCCTTGATGCAGATATTGTTGTATCCCCATCTTACATTGAGCTTGGTGAAGTATTTTGCGCTTCCTAGTTTGTCCATAAGTTCGGTGATGAGGGGCAAAGGATAATGATTCTTGATGGTCATTTCATCAAGCTTGTGGTAGTCCTGTATGGGGCATAGTTTTCCATCTTTCTTTTTGACGAAGAAGAAGGGGGAAGCCATGGGGGATTTTGAGGGCTGGATATGGCCAGTGGCAAGGTTCTCGTTGAGGAACTTATCAAGCTCCTCTTGCTCTGTGCGGTTGAGAGGATATACCTTACAATCAAGGGTGTTTTTAGCATTGAGGATGAGTTCAATGGCATGGTCCCAGGGTTTACACATGGAGAGTTTGTCAAAGTTTTCCTTTTCAAAGAGGTCTGCAAAGTTGCAGTACATGGCAGGGACCATCTCTTCAAAGGTTTTCTTCTCCTTTCCCTCATTGGCTTTGGTGGCCAGTTCATTTGCTTTATGAACAGCACAGATTTCTATTATGATTTTTCCACTTATCTTATCTTATCAGGTGCTTATCGCTTATCTTATCACTCAAAGCACCTTCACCATGCCTTTACCGAATCATCCACAGCCAGACTGCTGCACCTCGCTAACGCAGGACATTTACCACATGTACCACAGACTCTATTACTATTCTTAGACACAACCAGAACACTATATAAGTAGCACAGTTCTCGCTGTAATACTTCAGCTTTGAACTATAGTTCATCTATACCAAACCACTCTCTATCGAGCCAAGCTCTAAGCAGCCTACCTCTTCTCAGAGTCTTAGACCTCATCATCTCTCCGGTGATTGTCCGAACACGAGACAGCCGAAGACCTAGACCCAAAGTCTTTGACCACGTGAAGTTTGGATCTTACAGTTAGTTCGAAGCTTCCCTACCAAGAACATTACCCATGTTCTTCTACATACTCGTCCTACTTGCCATCCTATCCGCCACCATCATTGTCGGAGCACTAACCGTGCTCGGCATAACCCTTATCTTACTTGCCACCCTATACATTGACTACACACACACCATTGAACCCCTCGTCCATGGCCAGTATAAACTGGACACGGAACAACCCACTTTGGAACCTCCTGCCAAGCGGGAGAGTTGGTCGGACTACGAACACAGACAACAGGAACCCCGCACACCACCCCGCCTGGCATCCCGAAACACAGACAGTCCCACATACGACAGTGACGACTCCTACAATCAGGGACCCCCTATATTCATTACGGACCACGAACCCACCCAGGCAGAGACCGAGGAACTCGGCAGGTACATTCTACGCACCCTCAGACTCGGACTCGAGCCAGGAATCCAGGCAAGGACTGCCAGGGGAATGGAGTTCAGAGTTGAGAGAGGAGACTGGTCATACCGCGGACCCCCAATCGTCGAGTTTGACTCCGATTGGGATGAGGAATATGACATGGACAGCAACAGTGAGGACGACTACCGGCTACCCATCTATGACCACCCAGATGACTACCGACTCCCCATCATCGAGGAGGACTCCGATGATGATGCATCCACTCTCATTGGAGAACTCGAGCCACACCAGGTCCCCCTACCAGACATCCCCGAACAAATCCACATCACACTCTCCAGAACCCCTTCCCCCACACCCAACTACTACAACAACGAGGGCTGGGAGGATCGAGACGTCCCCGAGATAGACCTCTCAGATCCCCCTTCCCCCCAGCCATATGACCCAGACTACCCCACCGTCCACTACTGGCCAGGAACCGACTTCCTGGAGAACCCCGCCCCATTCATCGTCAGCATGCCCCACAACCTCCCCGATGACCCCCTCAACCCGTACGCCCTCGACTACGAATGGCCCTATCTCTTGTCCGCAGATGAGGACATCCTCGGACCGGCCAGAACCACTGCATGGGCAATACGTCAGGAGGACATCGACACACGACTGGGATATCGACTACGATGATCCATGGACTTCTGGCTCGCCACGCACAGACCCCGAGGCATCAACCTCTGCACCGCAACAGCAGATGACCTCAGCCTCTGAATGGAGGCCAACATGGACAGAGAGCTATATGCCCCCGCAGCAGGATCATGAATCATGGGAATACGCCAGAGGACACCAGAGGAACAGGAGGAGCTGGAACGAGCTCTCCTCAACCTCAAAGACCAACACAATGCCTACCGGACTGAGCTCCATAGGCTTGGCATCATCTAGATTTGACACGTTCCAATATGACCCAGAGACCTTCGGGGATCTGGACTATGAGTATGAATACCCCCGGCCATTACCAGACGAACCACCATTTATCATGAGACAACATGGACACCACGCCCCATACCCCCAGAGCCGCCTCTTTGCCGCAGCAGGACCAAACGAAGCAGGCCCCTCTAATCCACCGGAACCCCCTGCAGACCCCGACATGCCAGTAGATCCCCCCAGCCCGGGACAAGTAGAGCGAGACTGACTGCGAAAGCAGGTGGACCTCAGAGACCAGCTACAGAACACGGAAAGAGACTTGAAAAAGGCTCTGGCCGATCTGGAGCTGAAGATCCAGAAGCTCGAACACCCTGACGCCCCCACACCAAAGAAACGCATGCAGGACCGGGACGACCTTTATTCCCTTCCAGGTTATCCCAAGGAACCGAACTTCCCCCCAGACCCCCCAAACCAACCCACTGGTACAGGACCTGAACGAGCCCCCTTTTACGGGATCAAGCCGATCCTGTACCAGATCCCAAAACCCTTCAAAGGGGATCATGCAGACATCACATGGTTTGTGGTGGACTGCTTGGCCTACTTCACGAGTCACGGAATCTATTACCACACCCCAGCACAGAAAACCCTACTCGCCTCGTCCCTTCTAGAAGGATCTGCCAAGGATTGGTGGATCCACAAAGTTAGCGACTTCTATGACAACTACAGTGGAGACTACTGATATCCTGATTGGGACGGCTTTGTTAGCCTCATCAAGGATCAATTCGGCAACCCCGCAGTAGAAGAAGAACACGAGAAGAGGATGTACCTCCTCTGATTAGGCACAGACGATGCCAAGACCTACTTCAGCAAGCTCAAAGAGCTCACAAAGCTGGCCGGCTTATGCTATGACATCAGAGAGAAGGGACACATGACCCGCGCTGCCCGCAATGGAGTACCCAAGTACTACATCGACTCCATCATCACCGGTGGACTTAACGTCCCCAAGACCTACCCCAAGTGGCGCGAGCGGATCGAACTCATCCACACGGAACAGATCAAGGATCAGTCATTCCGCTCCAACATTGCCACCCGCTTCCTGCCCAGCACTAAGCCCAGACCGCCCCACTTCAGCCCCAGCAAACCCGCTGATGAACCTAAAGACTCCTGTGGGCAGAAAACACAAGACCTAAAATGGCAAGTGCTATCAAGCAGCTAATCTGAAGGCAGGTTCTAGCGAGTCTAGTCTTGCACCTCCGTGCGATGACTATAGCTTCCTAGGATGGTAGCGAACTCTTGCTACGGTTGTTATGAGTCCCTAATGGTCTAGAGAGGCTCAAGTTATGTACGCGAAGTTTCCTGGAAGGGAAGCGATGCGTAAACGTGGCTGTAGGCTGAGTGGGGGCGACCTATATATGGTGCAAACTTTCTGTTGGTGTCGGAAACCTAGCTACAGTTCCAGTATTGTAACTGTGTTTCTAATGAACTTCGTTAGTAACTTTCTTTACCTTTACTAGTCTTTCGAACACGACGTTTCAAGGTGAGAATGACAAGAAGGATAGCTTTTCTTATGCTTTAATATTCCTTCCTGCTTTACAGAGCAAAGTAGTAACAAGACTTAGTTGTCTGGTCTCTTAGAACACAGAGATGCGACGTTAAATCTTGTTGGTTGTGTGAATATGGGGAATTGGTGGGGTATCCGCCCGTCTATTATTTTCTAGCTACATTTTGTCCTCTTTTTATACAAAGTTCACAAACTTTTATCAGTAAGCAAAGTTTCTAAGGCTATAAAACTGCAGTACGTATTGCTGAGCATGTCTAAGGCATTTATAATACTAAAGAACTTTTTAAATACTTTACTTACAGTGCCGCCAAAGTGCGTGGGTGCGGCTGGTCGTTTTGGTAAGATTTTCTTACATATCCTCGGCTACAGCTCACTAATACTACTGGTTTAAGTACGCGACCATACGGTCCTGTACTTCCATTAGCAATCCATAGTCATAAACAGCCTACGTGTGGTGAAACCCATGACTCGGCCAGTGCTGTGCATGCCTAAGTTCTAGGCCAGTTGGGTGCTTACTCTGTTTATGGATGATTGGTAATCAAAAAGGGACTCGTGGGAATATGGTGCATCAGTTCCGCAGTGTAACTTCGCGTACTTTGCAAAGTTCGGAATGAAACAAGTTGGCCCTTGCTTGCAACGTTAGGTTTACTGAAAGTCCGTGGGTGGGACATAATCAATAATTTGAAGGTAGTGCCCGCGATTTCTGAGCGCACAGAGCCTGGAGGCTCATCACCGCTGGGGCCACAAGTTCAACACCGGCCAAGCAGATGGGAGAAGGGAAGACGACGACTAGGGATGCAGGGTCGGGACAATGGACCACACATCACGGCCAAGGGCAAGCAATGGAGATAGACCAATTACGAAGAGAAGGAAGATGCTATCGATGCAAGGAGAAAGGACATCTATCGAAGGAGTGCCCCAAGAAGCGAGATGCAAAGGACATTCGCTCGGTAATCGTAACCGAGCAAGAACAATCAGAATTGAAGGTGGAGGAAGTAAAAGAGTAGGCTGTCAAGGGATCGATTCCCCTTCGACAGCCGCTTCCTCGGGTCTTGGTACGCATTTGTCACATGCTGGTCGGACTTATAAAGCCTCTTTAGTTACACCGCATGTTTTAAATACCACTTCAAATAAAACTGCTTTTAACGTCTCCAGCACAACTAGCTACTCAGTACCCCCAACAGAATCGAACCGATATGCCATCCTAGCACAACTGGACAACATGAATGACAACGACATGACCTCCAAGCCTGCTGTGAGGGAAGGGACCTGCCAGGTGGCACTGGTGCCTTCAACACGAGTATTAGGACTTGGGTCAGAATCAAGTAGACGGGACGCCCTCGGGCCTCTGAAGTCGAAAGATTCAGCGCCTTCCTCGAAGGCCAAGACATACCTCGCAAGGACCGATGCAGCAAATCTCAAGCACCTGCCAAAGGCCAAGACCACAGAGTCCAAACCTCTGGGGCATGGGACAGAGAGTCCCAACACGACATCGGCCGACGATTCCCCAGGACCGCCATGACCATCCAACCCGCCTAAAGGGAAAGGCAACGACAGGGAAGGATTAGAGAAACAAATGAACCCCCAAGTCGGAAGCGACAAAGGAACAGAGCACAGCCCTACCTGACTGCTGGTGTCAGAAGGTAATGGCAGTCACGGTTCATGTGACAAGAACGTGATGTTCACGGACCAGCCCCCCAACCCTTGAAGGGTTAGCCCTGACGTTCAGACCGGAAGTAGGTATCCTCCCATCATTCTTCCTCCGTCCAACCCCGACAAAGATGCATGACCGGCAAAGGACAACAACAAAGCTGCAGGACAGGAAGCTGTTAGCGCCCAGACAGTGAAAAGGGGGCATAAGGTTACCATGGTAGAGGTACCTGATGAAGAAGATGAAACCGCCTATCAACGATGGTGGGCAACCCAGAAGGCTGACTCACAAGAAAAGGATATACAGAGCGATGAAGACTGGCGTCCTACCACCCCAGACACTAGTGCTCTGCCACATTCATGGCATTGGTATAAACCTTTTGAAGTTGACTGGACGCTCCAAGCGATACAAGGGGCACGAAATTATTCAGAAGCAAAGGCATGCCTGAATAATTGGATTCACAAGGACCGACATGAAGAACTAGTAGACGAGCTCGTGACTCGACTATGGAAAGGAGGAGAAGAAGCGAGGGAACTACTTCTCGAACTCCGAGAACTGATCCGATATATCCACAGAGCCAAGAGCAGTGGTCGGGACTTGACGGTAGACATTCAATTAGAATCCACTGTCAACCAAGAAGAACACATCGCCAAAGGACTGGTCGACAGCGGATGCACAGGCAGCTCGATCAATCGATCCTACGTAGAAAAGCACGGACTCTACACCAGAAAAACTGCTACACCGATCCCCGTCTACAATGCAGATGGAACACAAAACAAAGCAGGAAATATCATGGAGTTCGCAGAACTACGACTCACCATTGGAAACCACAGCGAACAAATTGACCTCGCAGTCACCAACCTCGGCTCCAAGGACATCTACCTTGGCCACGACTGGCTCAAATGCCATAACCCCGTCATCAACTGGAAGACCAGCATGCTCCTTTTTGGATGATGCCAATGCACAAAAAACCCATTCCCTCTACCCGACGCAGACCCAGATGACCGGTGGGATGAAGAACTCGAAGAAGGAGAAACGATACTGGCCATCAATATGCAGGAAGAGCTAGTCATATGCGCTGTACACCATGCAAATGACCTAGCCGCTCAAGCAAACAAGGACAAGCCAAAGAAAACCTTTGAAGAAATGGTACCGGAACATTACCGTTCGTACCACGACCTGTTCTCAAAAGAGAACTTCGATGAACTCCCCGAATGAAAAACCTGGGACCATGCCATTGAACTCACTCTGAATGCCAAGTCCATGCTAGACTGCAAAGTCTATCCCCTGAACCGGAACGAGCAAGAACAGCTTGACAAGTTCCTAGACGAAAACCTGGAGACCGGACGGATTCATCCTTCGAAATCCCCCTTCGCTTCCCCATTCTTCTTTGTAAAAAAGAAAGATGGTTCCCTTCGACCTGTACAGGACTACTGAAAGCTAAATGAGATGACCATTAAAAACCGATACCCATTACCGCTTATCACCAAACTCATCGACAAACTCCAAGGAGCAAAGTATTTCACCAAGCTTGACGTTCATTGGGGATACAACAATGTCCGAATCAAGGAAGGAGATGAAGAGAAGGCGGCGTTCAGAACCAATCGAGGATTGTTCGAACCCACGGTCATGTTCTTCAGACTGACAAATTTACCAGCCACGTTCCAGTGGATGATGAACAACATTTTCAAAGATCTAATCACCGAGGGAAAAGTCACCATTTACCTCGACAATATCTTGATCTTCACGAAAACCCTAGACAAACACCAAAAGATCGTCCGACGTGTCCTTCAACGTTTACGGGAAAACAAGCTTTTCCTAAAAGCAGAGAAGTGTGAGTTTGAGGTATTAGAGACCGAATACCTAGGAGTCATCATCAGCGAAAACTCAGTACGAATGGATCAGGTCAAAGTGGCAGGGATCGTAGAATGGCCAACCCCGACCAAGAAGAAAGAACTACAGTCTTTTCTCGGATTCACAAACTTCTACCAAAATTTCATCCGAGACTACTCCAAGATAGTACGACTGCTTACCCAACTCATGGGGAATGCAGAATGGACATGGGGAATGGCCCAGAACCAGGCCTTCCAACAGTTGAAGAAGCAAATGGCAGAAGACGTAGTACTCACCATCCCAACAGAGAAAGGAAGATTCAAAGTAGAAGCAGACTCCAGTGATGGAGCCATTGGTGCTGTACTCAGTCAGCAACAAGAAGGAAAATGGCGACCAGTTGCATTCATGTCCAAAGCATTGAACACAACAGAGTGAAATTATGAAATCTATGACAAGGAGTTACTTGCCATAATGCTCACCCTGGACGAATGGTGCCACTACCTCATGGGAGCCCTAGAAGATATAGAAATCTGGACAGATCATCAGAACCTCCAATATTTCCGAAAACCCCAGAAGCTGAACAGACGACAAGCGCAATGGGTGACAGAACTTGCCAAGTACCATTTCACTCTCCAACATCTACCCGGTGTCGCCAACAAGAAAGCAGACCTCCTTTCTCGACGAGACAACCACAGTCAAGGGAAGGATGACAATAGTGATGTCACAGTACTCCAACCGGAACATTTCCGAGCACTCATCATGCCCACGACCACTGAGACCCATGATAGAATCAAAGAAGCAACCCAACAAGTAGACTCTTGGGACCAGGGGATTGCCAATTCCTTAAACCATGAACAAGGAATCACCAAGAAGGATGGACTACTCCTCTATGACAGAAGGGTATATGTACCAAAGAATGACGCCCTGCGAGGAGAAATCATCGCACAAAATCATGACCATATCACTGCCAGGCATCCAGGCATAGAAAAGACAAAAGAATTGATCCAACGAGACTACTGGTGGCCGAAACTGAAGAAAGATGTAGAAAGATACATAAAGGGATGCGAAGCATGCCAGCGCACGAAGACGAGCACCCAAGCCAAAGCAGCACCGTTACACCCAAACACTATCCCCGAAGGACCATGGACCCATATCTCGGTCGACATGGTCACAGGATTACCAGAATCCAAAGGTTATGACGCCTTATTAGTCATCATGGACAGATTCTCGAAGGCAATAATCCCCGTTCCGTGCAACGTCGAATTATCAGCAGAAGGATGGGCCAGAATACTCCGGGATCACGTCTACGCCAAACATGGGATGCCCCAAGTGGTAATCTCAGACAGAGGACCCCAGTTTGTATCCACATTCATGAAAGACCTATATCGACTACTTGATATAACACCGAATGCTTCCACTGCCTTTCACCCACAGACGGACAGACAGACGGAGCGAGTCAATCAAGAGCTCGAAGGATACCTACGACTCTTTATCAGCTATTGCCAAACAGACTGGAGCGATTGGTTACCCATTGCAGAATTTGCACACAACAACAGAATGCACTCTGCCACCGGGTGAAGCCCTTTCATGACCTTATATGGACGAAATCCAAGAATGGTCCCAGATTTGACACAACCATCACTGTTTGTCAACCCTGCAGCCGAAAACTTCACCAGTCAAATAACAGAAATCCACAAAGATACTCAGCGAGCCCTACAGAAGGCCGCCGAACAAATGAAAGCCCAATACAACAAAAAGAAACAACCAGCCGTAGAGTATCAAATAGGAGACAAGGTGTGGCTAGACAGCGCCAACCTGCACCTCCCATGACCAAAGAAGAAGTTGGACGACAAGCAAGTTGGACCATTCGAAATCGTTCAGAAGACTGGGGCATCAGCCTATAAACTCAAGCTTCCCCCCCATTGGAAAATCCATCCCCAATTCAACGAAAAACTCCTAACGCCATATCACTCACTGGCTTTCCTGAATCAACAAGTCCTGGCTCTGCCACCGCCAGACCTCATTGATGATGAAGAACAATACGAAATCAAGGAGGTACTAGATTCAAGAAACCGCAAAACCAGAGGAAAGAAAGGAAAAAAGTCACAGGAAGTAATGAATTATTTCGTCAAATGGAAGGGATGGACCAGAGAACACAACTCATGGGTACGAGACTCAGAAATGGAAAACGCAAAAGAAGCCATTCAAGATTACCTTGACAACCTAGAAAACCTGACCTGACAATCGGGACGATTGTCTTAAACGAGGGGGTAATGTTATGATTTTTCCACTTATCTTATCTTATCAGGTGCTTATCACTTATCTTATCACTCAAAGCACCTTCACCATGCCTTTACTGAACCATCCACAGCCAGACTGCTGCACCTCGCTAATGCAGGACATTTACCACATGTACCACAGACTCTATTACTATTCTTAGACACAACCAGAACACTATATAAGTAGCACAGTTCTCGCTGTAATACTTCAGCTTTGAACTATAGTTCATCTATACCAAACCACTCTCTATCGAGCCAAGCTCTAAGCAGCCTACCTCTTCTCAGAGTCTTAGACCTCATCATCTCTCCGGTGATTGTCTGAACACGAGACAGCCGAAGACCTAGACCCAAAGTCTTTGACCACGTGAAGTTTGGGTCTTACAATTTCAATGGCTTCCTTGAAGTCAACAGCAAGAATGTGATTGCCTTCTTCGAGTTCCTCATCCCACTGGTTGTCAGGATCAGAGTCCAGTAAGGGGAAGGGGTTTTTTGGCGCATTGGCACCTGACAAAGGTGATCTTGCTGGTGCTCCAGTCAATGAGCAGGTTGTGGTGAATGAGCCAGTCATGCCTGAGGAAGATTTCCTTGGAACTGAGATTGACAACTGCAAGATTGATCTTCTCACTATGGTCATCTATAGTGAGTCTTAGTTCTGCAAACTCAGTGATTTCTCTGGCCTTATTGTGTGAGCCATCTGCATTGTAGATGGGAATGGGACTTGCAGTTTTGTAGACAGGAATTTAGTGGGTTTTGACAAATTCGCTATAGATGGAACTGCCCATACACCTGCTGTCGAGTAGAGCAGTGGTATCAATGGTTTGATAATCGGCAGTTTTGACTTTAAGCAGGATTTTAAGGTCCCACTTGGAGGTGGTCTAGGAGCAGATTAGATAGCACTTGGGCTTCTTTAATTCATCAAGCCATTCTAGTGTGTTGGCTCTTTGAGCATGGTGGAACCCTTTCAAGAGGTCATTGACTACTTCTTCAGCCCTGGTCCTGTGTATCCAGTTAAGGAGAACTGACCTGGCAGCAGACTTGTCTTTCGCTTCTTGGATGGCTCTCCACATCCACTCAGTCTTGAACAGCTTCATCCATTCTAGTGGGACCTTCTCAGCTTTTGGCTGGGTCTCCTCTGGTGGCAGGGATGAACGAGCCCTGGCTTGTTTTGCTTGGTGGAGTCAGAAGGCAGTGTCATCTTCTTCATCCGGGATCTTGATCATGGTTATCTTGTGGGGGCTCTCTGCCCCATACCCCAGAGAATCAGACTCTGTGGTCTTGGCCCTTGGCAGATGCTTGAGATTCTCTGCATTAGTCCTTGCAGGGGGTGTCTTGGCCTTTATGAAAGGTGCTGAGTCTTTCAGCTTCAGAGGCCCAAGGGCATCCCACTTACTCGACTCTGATCCGAGTCCTAATACTCATGTTGAGGGCTCCAGCACCACCTGGCATGTCCCCTCCCCTACAGCAGGCTCGGATGTCGTTTTGTTGTGTAGTTCTTTACTTTCTGGACTTGGAACAGTTAAGGCAGGTATATTCGAATGTGTATTGACATGGGGAATGACTACAGAAATACTATGAGTCTGACCAGTGATATTGTTCTTCATACCAGATAAGTCCTTTGCTGAGCAAGTAGAACCACCTACTTCTCAGCACCATCTTTTACCCTCTTGACTTTGGATTCCATAGTGGGTTCTGTGGTCAAGGCCCTAACCTCTTCTTTCTTCTTGTTCCAACTTTGTAAAGGGCAATTCTTGCTGATGTGTCCCTTTTGCTTGCATCAGAAACACTTTCCTTCTGATCTAAGTGTGTCAATGTCCATCGGCTGTCCTCAGCTGCTATACATAGTTCCAGTGCCTGTTTTTTTTTTGCCTGAGGAACTTGTCATGCTGGAGCCAGTCTTGCTGGTTCTAGTGCTTGAGTTGTTCCCAGGGTGAGAGTTGACTGGATGGAAGAGGTCATCCTGGACTGCCTTGACTTGGCAGGCTGCATTCATGGTGATGATGTGGACCTTCCAGTTGTCATAGGTTTTGGGCTGTAGGATGTCAATATTGGTGATCATGGTGATGCAGGACTGAGGTACACTGCACTTGAGGGCGGCAACCATATGGCCTTGGGGACTGGTGTCATGTCATAGGGCAGCCATCTTTGCTTCATGTTTAAGATGGGCAAAGTAATCCTTGGCTCGGCTATTGCCCATATGGAGCTCATACATCTTTTTCTGGTGTACTTCTTCAATGGCATGGTTGCAGAATTTTTCCTTGATCATGTCGCAAAAGGTGTTCCAGGTGGGGAGTCAAAACTTGCCATGGGTAGCACTTGCAAGTTCAGCTAATTCCATGATCCACCAGTCTTCTGCCTTCCCTGAGAAGTGGGAAGATGCGAAGGTGACTTTATGAGGGTTTGTGAACATGTAGGGAGAGTGTACTTGGAAGTACAGCTCGCATTGGATGATAAACCTATCAATATCGTCAGAGTCGCCCTTAAATGTGGAGGGCTTGTACATTAGGTCCAGTTTGCAATTGACCCAGGGGGCATTTGTGGCCATTGGTCCGCTTGGATTGGGCAGATCATAGTCTGGGTCATAGGACTCATCTGGGGTGCATGGGAGGGACAAAAGGTTGGGGTCTTTGTTACGATTTTTCCACCTATCTTATCTTAACAAGCACTTATCGCTATCTTATCTTATCTCAAGCGCTTATCCACAGTCACCACGACCATAACGGACATTCTCAACGATGGTGCTACAGCTCACGACTATCGCCTGACCACCTCGTTGCTCTCTTACCAGTTCCACACGACAACCACGGTTGCTGTTCTATTCTTAGCACCTCCGTGTCCCTATATAAGTAGTTTAGCCCTCGCTGTATATCCCCAGCTTTGAGCTAAAGTTTATCTACACCATACTTTACTCTCATCACAGAACTCGACTAAGATCTTAGTCCTTCTTCGCTGAGCTATAGACCCTCAGGTCATTCTCCGGTGATTGTCCGAACGCGAGACAGCCGAAGTCTAGACCCGCCTATAGTCACGTGAAGTTCGGGTCTAACAATTAGCTCAAAGCTTCCTTTCTGTTTCTTCACCGTTCACCACGAAGAAACCCACCTATGCAGAATTTCGAACAAGCCCTCGTAATCGCCATCTCCATTGTCCTAGGATCCCTAGCGATCCTCACCATCGTCGCCCTCACTCTCGAATACGAAGAGGAGGTACGACAGTTCTTCAGAAGACTTGGAGAACATCGCCCCCAACCTCGATCTCAGAACCAAATAACCACCAGTTATGTTACCCCTTTTCAGATCCAACAACCCATTCCTACCTCGCAACAGGACCTCATCAACCACCTCGCCCAGAGACACAGCTTCACCGCCAACTCCAGCGACGAGTTCCCGCCTCAGCAGGCACCGCCCCGAAACACTACCCCTGGACCAAGCTGACCAAGGGGAGCACCCCGAACCCCCTCCCCCGACTACGGCACCCTCAAGTCCATCCCTTTGGATGAACCCTTTCCAGTGCCCGAAATCATCACTGACAGGCCCCCAACCGCTCAGGAAGCCTACGATCTCAGCCGGTACCTCCTCGGGAGGTACGAGGCGAGCATCCTGCCTGCCTACGTCGAACCTGCTATCCCCGAGAGACCTGTCAGTCTTGAAGGATTCAGAATCCGAGTCGTTGGAAACGAGTGGGAGCTCCGAGGAGAGTTCGAGCAGTTCCCGGAAGATGAGGAGGAGAACGAAGAAACGGTACGTCCCGCCGAAGAGGAGCCCCACCCCGACGAGTGGCCTGTCCTCCCGATCCTTCTACACTCCCCCGAGCAGGAGACACTCTCCCTCGAACCTCAGCCCAACACCCCTCCCCGCACCCCTTCCCCGGAGATCGATGAGCCCAACGAGCTTGCCCATCATACCGATCCCGACGACCCCTTTAACCCTCGAAGCGCCGACTACGACTGGCCCACCCTCTCCCAGGTCGACCAAGATATCCTGGGCACCGCCCAGTCTGCCGCCTGGGAATTACAGCGGGCCGACCTGGAGAGCAGAGGAGGCTGGCACTCACCCATCCGCCCAGACATGGACGAGTGGTTGGCCATCAATTGAGGAGATGACATTCCACGAAGGGGGAGAGACCAGACCATCCGCGCCCGTATTCACGCAAACCAAAATCGACAGCTATACCCGACCTCTGCCAGCCACCGCATCTATGGGATACGAGAAAGAACGAGGGAAGAAGAAAGAGAGATGGGAGTCATCCTCCTCATACTCGTCCGACGGTATGAGCAGGAACGTGCAGAAGCCAGGGCAAGGGATGCCCTGGAAGAATTTTGAAGACTTTAACTATGATACAGAAACGTTCGGCGGGGCCAAGCAGTACGGCCCCAATATATTCTCTTCGCAGTACGGCCCGTATACATTAGACACCGACGAATACCCCGAGCCCCTACCAGACTCCCCACCACCACGAATTCCCCAGCCGAGAAGCCGACAATGGCATCACGGCTATCACGAACCCGGTCCGAGCCGCCTCCTCGCAGGAGCAGGATCAAACATAGACGTGGACCCCGAGCCCGATCAGCCCGGAGAAGCCCAGCAGCCGACAGAACCCCCAGCGCCCCCGACCCCTCCGACCCTGGAGAACCTTGCTGCCAAAATCACCCACTGGAGGAACGCTTGCTTCGACCTAGCAAAGCGACTCAATGACATGGACGGAACACTGGCAAAATACAAACCGCCCTCGTCCACGCCCAGTGAGGGAAGCGACCAGTGGTCCTTACCCAGACCACCCCGAGTCCCAGGCTGACCACCTTTACCACCACCGGTCGGGACCGCAGCCGCCCAAGAACCATTCCTCCAGGTACGACCAACGATGCATGAACTCCCGGACAAGTTCGCTGGAGCTCATGACGACATCGAGCACTACCTGGGAGACTGCAATTCTTATTTCGCCTCCTTCGAGGTATACTTCCCGTATTCCTCGATCAAGATCCAACTCGCGTCCTCCCTCCTGAAAGGACCCGCTAAAGATTGGTGGGTACACCGGAGACCTGACTTCTACGACGTGACCGCCCAGCGAGTCCGGTATCCGAGCTGGAATGGATACTGCGAACTCATCCGCCGCCAATTCTCCGATCCCGCCATCGAGCAGCAGCACGAGAAAAAGATGAACGAGATCCGAATGGGGAATGGGAATGCCAACGACTTCTTCCAGGCCATAGAAATTGAGGCCAAGTTGGCAGGACTCTGGCACGATGAAGGGGAAAGAGGAAAGATGGTCCAAGCCGTCCGATGGGGAATCCCGCAAAGCTATGCAAAGACCATTGCGAACCAAGGCATTCGTACCCCCCAGACTTATCCCGAGTGGAAAGAGCGCGTCTGCCAGCTCTATATCGATCGCACCAAGCAAACCATCTTCGAACAAACTCTTGGGCATCCCAACGAAACACGACCTGACCAACGACAAAGCCATAAGCCCAGACCGTCGAACCAACATCAAAGCCCCAGCAAACCAGCTGGGGCCACAAGTTCGACGCCGGCCAAGCAGTTGGGACAGGGCAAGACCACCAGTCGAGACGCCGGGTCGGGGAGATGGACTACACACGGAGGGCAGGGACAAGCCATGGACATAGATGTCCTACGAAGGGAGGGGAGATGCTACCGTTGCAAGGAGAAGGGGCACATGTCGAAGGATTGCCCGAAGAGGAGAGAGTACAAGGACATTCGCTCGCTAGTAGTAGTCGAGCAGGTGGAGCAAACCGAGCCGAAGACGGAGTCGAAGATAGAGGAGGTAAAAGATTAGGTCGTCAAGGGCTCGATTCCCCTTCGACGACCTCCTCCTCTTATACTGGTGCGCTTTCTCGTCCTCCTGGTGGGGCTTATCACGTCTCTTTAGTCACATTGCCTGTATTATCTACTGCATATACCAATATATCCGTTTCCCCCACTTTTGATATCCCCAGCACGACCAGCAAACCAGTACCCAAAGAATCGAACCGATACGCCGTCCTAGCACAAGTGGACACCCCAGACTCAAACGCTGAAGAGGGTGACTCCTCTGATGCCGAACAGGGAAAAGACTCTTCGGAGTTGGCAGAGAGCCTCCCAACGAACTCGCCAGAACCCCTAATACGGGAACTGCCTGCATGTGAACCCCTCGGGGGGAACGCCTCTGTGGGACTGGCTAATCAGAGCTTGAATACCCTCACGGGGAAAGGCTCTGGCAAGCGGCCCTACGAAGCCGCAGGAACCTTGGGTAAGTGTTCCCGGAAGACTCAAGCAGGACCGGCACAGAAACAAATGAATCACCGAGTCGGAAGCGGCGAGGTAGCAGAGCACAACCCCACCCGACTGCTGGCGCCAGTAGGTAATGGCGGTCACGGTTTATGCGACAAGAACGCGACGCTCACGGACCAGCCCCCTGACCCTCGAAGGGTTAGCCCTGGCGTACAGACCGGAAGTGGGCACCTCCACGACGCTACCCGACCCAACCCTGATGAAGACGCACGACCAGCCAAGGACGCCAAGAAAGCCATAGGACTTGGACCCGCTGGCGCCCAGGTGGTAAAGAGGGGGCATACTGTTACCATGATAGAAGTACCCGATGAAGAAGATGACACGTCGTATCAGCAGTGGAGGACGAAGCAGCAGAAGAAGAATACCGACCAGGAAAGACCCGACAACGAATCCTACCCTACCCCGAAACTCCCCCTTCCACCACAGAAGCCCCTGATACCATTGCCCGACCGTTGGCTCAAGCCCTTTAGCGCGGAATGGACCCTTCGGGCCATCGGGGAGGCCCGCACCAACAAAGAAGCAAAGGCCACCCTTCATTGTTGGGTCCACCAAGACCGAGTCGGCAAGATCGACGAGGACTTGCTCAATGGACTAAAGCAAGGAGGCGAGTCAGCGCTAGAAGAGCTATATGAACTCCAACAACCCATCCGTTACATCCGGGGGGCCAAGTCGACTGGACGAGACTTTACGCTCAGCGTCCAGTTAGAAACCACCACGAACAATCAGATCCTAACCCGCCGTGCCCTCGTGGACAGCGGCTGCATGGGCAGCTCCATAAACCGCTCCTACGTCCAGAATCATCAGCTCGACACCAGACGAGCTGCTGCCCCCATCCCCGTATACAATGCAGATGGAACCCGCAACAAGGCAGGAAGCATCACCAAATTCGTCGAACTCCGTATTACAATCGGAGGACACAGCGAACGCATTGACTTAGCCGTCACCGACCTTGGCTCGAAGGATCTTTACCTTGGCCACAACTGGCTCAAACGCCATAACCCAGTCATCAACTGGAAAACGGGTTCGATCATTTTCGGCCATTGCCAGTGCACCAGAAATCCCTTCCCACTCCCTGACGCAGATCCCGACGACCACTGGGATGAAGAACTCAAGGAGGGAGAGACTATCCTCACGGTCAACATGCAGGAAGAACTTGTCATCCGCGCAGTACACCACGCAAATGACCTGGCGGCCCAGGCCAATATGGACAAGCCGAAGAAAACATTTGAAGAAATGGTACCAGAACATTATCGTTCCTACCACGATCTGTTTTCGAAAGAAAACTTCGACGACCTCCCTGAACGAAAGCAGTGGGACCACGCCATCGAACTCGTCCCCAATGCCAAGTCCACGCTCGACTGCAAAGTCTACCCCTTGAACCGAAACGAACAGGAACAACTAGACAAATTCCTGGACGAGAACTTGGAGTCGGGACGAATTTGTCCATCAAAGTCTCCCTTCGCCTCCCCTTTCTTCTTTGTAAAAAAGAAGGATGGCTCCCTTCGTCCTGTACAGGACTATCGAAAACTGAATGAAATGACCATCAAAAACCGATACCCACTCCCGCTCATCTCGGAGCTCATTGACAAACTTCGAGGGGCCAGATATTTCACCAAGCTCGACGTCCGTTGGGGATACAACAATGTCCAAATCAGGGAAGGAGATGAGGAGAAGGCAGCATTCAGGACGAACAGAGGGCTCTTTGAGCCCACAGTAATGTTCTTCGGCCTCACGAACTCTCCGGCCACCTTTCAATGGATGATGAACGACATATTTAAGGACCTAATCGCTGAGGGCAAGGTCACCATTTATCTCGACGATATCCTCATCTTCACGAAGGATCTAGACGAACACTGCCAGATTGTACGACGAGTCCTTCAACACCTTCGAGAGAACAAGCTGTTCCTCAAAGCAGAGAAGTGCGAGTTCGAAGTCCTGGAGACCGAGTACCTGGGAGTGATCATCAGTGAAAACTCGGTACGAATGGATCAGGTTAAAGTCGCTGGAATCACCGAGTGGCCGACCCCTACCAAGAAAAAGGAACTGCAATCGTTTCTCGGATTCACCAACTTTTATCGAAAGTTCATCCGCAACTACTCGAAGATTGTCCGACCGCTCACCCAACTTACCGGGAAAGCGGAATGGACGTGGGGGACCGCCCAGAACCAGGCGTTCCAACAGCTGAAGAAGCAGATGGCAGAAGACGTCGTCCTCGCCATCCCGACAGAAAAAGACCGCTTCAAGGTAGAAGCTGACTCTAGCGATGGAGCCATTGGTGCTGTCCTCAGTCAGAAACAGGAAGGGAGGTGGCGGCCGGTAGCATTCATGTCCAAAGCCCTCACGGTAACAGAGCGAAATTATGAAATCTACGACAAGGAACTGCTCGCAATCATGCTCGCATTATCTGAATGGCGACATTACCTCATGGGCGCGGCCGAAGATATAGAAATCTGGACGGATCATCAGAACCTCCAGTATTTCCGAAAACCCCAGAAACTAAACAGACGACAAGCGCGATGGGTCACCGAGCTCGTGGAATATCATTTCGCCCTCCACCATCAACCCGGGGTGGCAAACAAAAAGGCCGACCTCCTGTCACGACGAGACGACCATGACCAAGGCAAGGACGACAACGACGATGTCGTTGTCCTCCAGCCCGAGCACTTCAGGGCCCTGATCATGCCCACCATTGCGGAGGTACACTCAAAGGTTCAGAGGGCACTACAGCGGAAAGAGGACTGGGACCAAGGGATCGCGAACTCCCTCAATCACGAACGAGGGATCACCCAGAAGGACGGGCTTTTGATCTATGATGGACGAATCTACGTTCCAAGGAATCACGCCCTCCGAGGAGAAATTATCGCCCAGTGCCATGACCACATCACCGCTGGACATCTGGGCATCGAGAAGACCAAGGAACTCGTCCAGCGGGAATACTGGTGGCCGAAGCTTAAAAAGGACGTGGAGTTATATGTCAAAGGTTGCGAGACATGCCAACAAACAAAAACGAGCACCCAGGCAAAGGCTGCTCCCCTTCACCCGAACGCCATTCCATCCGAACCGTGGACTCATATATCGGTAGACATGGTCACCGGTCTACCGGAATCCAAGGGCTATGATGCTCTCCTCGTCGTTGTTGATCGCTTCTCCAAAGCAATCATTCCTGTCCCCTGTAACATAGAGCTCTCCGCGGAAGGATGGGCCAAGATTCTCCGAGACCACATCTATGCGAAGCACGGCATGCCATCGGTCGTAATCTCCGACCGAGGTCCCCAATTCGTCTCGACCTTCATGAAAGACCTATACCGAATCTTGGACATTACACCGAATGCTTCCACTGCCTTCCACCCACAGACCGATGGACAGACCGAACGAGTAAACCAAGAGCTCGAAGGTTACCTTCGTCTCTTCGTCTCCTACCGACAAGATGACTGGAGCGACTGGTTGCCCATGGCGGAATTCGCCCACAATAACCGAACACACTCAGCTACCGGGAAGAGCCCGTTCATGGTACTCTATGGGCGAAACCCACGTCTCGTACCCGACTCCATTCGAACTTCTCCCTTCCTAAACCCAACCGCTGGAACATTCACCATGACCATGGCAGAAGTCCACAAACAAATGCAAACCGCATTACAGAAGGCAGCAGAACAAATGAAAGTCCAATACGACAAAAGGAAACGACCCGCAACCAAATATAGAGTTGGGGAGCAGGTCTGGCTCGATGCTGTGAACCTCCATTTACTGAGACCCAAGAAAAAACTCGACGACAAACGAGTAGGACCTTTCACAATTCTCGAGAAATCTGGAGCATCAGCATACAAGCTGAGACTCCCACCTCATTGGAAAATACACCCGCGTTTCAACGAGAAACTGCTATCTCCATATACACCACCTTCCTTCCCAAACCAAGAAAATCCACCACCGCCTCCACCCGACCTCATCAACGATGAGGAACAATACGAAGTTGAGGAGGTACTGGATTCCCGAACCCGCAGAATCAGGGGAAAGAAGGGACGAAAGGCGCAGGACGCTGTGGACTACTTGGTCAAATGGAAGGGATGGACCCGAGAACATAACTCATGGGTACGAGACACAGAGATGGGGAATGCTCAGGAAGCGATCCAAGACTACGAGGACAAAATCCAACAAACGGGACAAGTCCACATAGCCAAAATCGTAACCAAGGATCCCGCCACTGCCATCACCATGATTCTCGACCATGAATACCGCGACAGTATTGTGTATTATAAGGCCCAATGACAGGATGGACTTCAAAAATGGGTCAAGAACCCCAACAGCGACCTATGGAAGGACCTTATAGATGAATATTGGAATAATGAACTCGCAGGACAACTTGACACCCCCAAGGACGAGCCATGACAATCGGGACGATTGTCTTAACAAGGGGGTAATGTTACGATTTTTCCGCCTATCTTATCTTAACAAGCACTTATCGCTATCTTATCTTATCTCAAGCGCTTATCCACAGTCACCACGACCATAACGGACATTCTCAACGATGGTGCTACAGCTCACGACTATCGCCTGACCACCTCGTTGCTCTCTTACCAGTTCCACACGACAACCACGGTTGCTGTTCTATTCTTAGCACCTCCGTGTCCCTATATAAGTAGTTTAGCCCTCGCTGTATATCCCCAGCTTTGAGCTAAAGTTTATCTACACCATACTTTACTCTCATCACAGAACTCGACTAAGATCTTAGTCCTTCTTCGCTGAGCTATAGACCCTCAGGTCATTCTCCGGTGATTGTCCGAACGCGAGACAGCCGAAGTCTAGACCCGCCTATAGTCACGTGAAGTTCGGGTCTAACAGTCTTGGGCCTGTGGATCTGCATGGGGGGTCAGCAGGGGCAAGCCTCCAATTGGTCCATCATGTTTGGTCCATGTGGGTACAATAGGCAGCTGATTTCCAGGGTTGGAGAGACCAGCTTCATCAGGGCTGGCTCTGGCAAACATTTGGCTTTTGCTGGCATGTCAGCTTCTCAGCACATGGGGTCATAGGGGTGGGGACTGGGGAAGAGGCAGTTGGGGGTATATGGGGTGGTAATCTTCAGGCTCAGTGTATGGTCGATGTGGGTATTTGTTATTAAAATCATACACAGCCTATTCTATCGCACAGTGCTCAATAATATTCTCTTGTTCCTGATCCTCCAGCTCTAGGTTCCTCCATAATCTCTCCATCTTTGAGGACAGGAAGGTCAGGTCCGACATAAGGACCAATGAGTGACCTATAAAGATCTGCATGAATTCTTGTTCCCACAGATTGGGGATCCCCTGGACCAGCAGTGATAGCTTGCTGAGACTCAGCACGATGCTGCTTGTAGGTGATATCCCAGGTGCCATGTCAAATATGCTCTCTTTGTCTAGACTCAAATTGTGAATCGAAGCAGTGGCTGTAGATAAGATGTTCATCTTGACTGAGGGGCAGTGGGGTATAGTTAGCATTAAGCCACATGTTGATCTACCAGCCCATCTGCTGACTCTCATTGTACCTTCTGAACTTGTCTTCCTCATACCACCACTCCTCTTCTGTACTGATATTATGGAAGCAGTTCCAATGCTGCCAGTAGGTGAAGTCTTTGTCGTCCTCTCCTGGTAGTCATGCACTAGTTGCACAGCAGGTGTTGTACTGTTGTTGCTGCTAGTACTGCCACTTGTTGTACTGCTGCTGATTGTGGATTCTGAGGTGATGGAGGTGCTCGATGGTAATGGCTCATTGCTCCAGGGTAAGAGGTCAAAGGTGCTCAGGACAATTGATGGTTCAGGCCTTGATGTCAACCTGGAGGCCCCTGAGGCAGGCGAGTTCGAGCTCACCAGCCCTTTCCCTTTCCCTGGTGGCATAGGCAAGGATGGGGGAGATAAAGATAATTGGCCTTGCCTGATTGAGGATGGGGAGTCTGAGGGTAGGGGAATTAGGTTGTGCCAGGTGGTAGGTCTCGAACTCAGACTGGGTGGGGTTCTGGGGAGCATAGGGCTCATCGTCCTCACTGTCAATAATGATGGGGGGATGGGTATAACCGAGGGGACTCAGGATTTTGTAGAGCTCAAGAGAGTCTCGGGCTCAAGGAACTCCTCGGGGAGTGGATGATGCAGAAGTGGTGGAGCCGTTGGTAGAGGTGGCAGTGAGTACAGCAGGGATGGGGCTATCAAGAGAGGAGTCGTGAACAAGGATGCTGTGTCTGTGTTTGCCAATGTCAATTTTGACTTCCAGAACCTCAGTGAGCTCACCAGATTCTTAGCAATCTAGGGAATGGGGTATGGATTCAAGCAACGAGAGGTAGGATGAGTGTGATCTGTCTGTTAGGCTGGGAGATGCCATAGCACTGAAGACCATATGGGGATGGGTAGAATGGTTAGGCTGGGAGGTGGGGTGCATGGAAGGTGTAGTCAGTCCAGCATTGGAGTCTGTTTTGTTGGTGGTGGAGCCAGAAAGTAAGCAGCCATCAGAACCAATACAGGAGGAAAGTGAGGACAGGGATGCCTCCAAAGAGTGTTAAGAAAAATGTGGTGATAAAGGTGGTATTGTGGAAAATGTCAGGCATTTGGTTTCAACAAGCATTGGTGATCACTTGAAGAAAGAAAATAGAAAGCTTTGAGCTAATTGTTAGACCTGAACTCTGGGTAGACCAAACAAGAGTAAACTAAGGGCTGTTTCATGTTCAAACAGTCACCCAAGGAGTCTCTGGATTGAATAGCTACTAAGAGCATTGGACTAATGTCTTAGTCTGAGGCTTGAGTTGACTAGCTAAGTTTGATATGATTAAACTTTAGCTCAAAGCTAGGGAATATACAGTGAGAGCTATGCTACTTATATACAAAAAGTTTTGTGCTAAGAATAGAGTCTTTGTCTGTGATTGTTGTGCATAAAACAAGGTAACCCATGAGAAGGGCAAGCGTTGGTCATAAGCCATAGTAGTCTATGGTACAAGTGCTGATACAGTCCATTATAGTTGTGGTTACAATGATAGGTGCTTGAGATAAGATAAGATAGTGATAAGTGCTGGCTGATAAGATAAGATATGTGAGAAAATCATAATAGATTCTCCAAAGCCATCATCTCTATTCCTTGTAACATAGAACTGTCAGCCAAAGGATGGGCAAAGATACTTTGAAACCATGTCTACACCAAGCACAGCATGCCCTCCATCATAATCTCCAACCAAGAGCCCCAATTTGTATCCGCATTCATGAAATACCTCTATTAAATGCTCAACATTACTTCTAATACATCTACTGCCTTCCATCCCCAAATGGATGGGCAAACCAAGCGGATCAACCACGAACTTGAAGGGTACCTCTGACTCTTTATAAACTACTGCCAGACTGACTGGAGCAAATGGCTTCCCATCACCAAATTTGCACACAACAACCAAATTCACTCTGCCATTGGTAAGAGCCCATTTATGGTACTTTATGGCCATAATCTGTGCCTAGTACCAGACTCTGTTAGACCCTCTCCCTTTACAAATCCCACAGCTGAAACCTTCACCATGACCATGGCCAAAGTCCATAAACAAACCCAGCAGGCATTACAAAAAGCCACTGACCAGATGAAGGCCCAGTATGACAAAAGAAAATGACCTGTGATTGAACACAAGGTGAGAGACCGAGTCTGGCTCAACACTACCAATCTTCACCTCCCCTGACCTAAGAAGAGGCTTGATGACAAGCGAGTCGGCCCCTTCTTGATCCTCAAAAAATCTAGAGTGTCCATGTACAAGCTAAAACTCCCACCTCACTGGAAGGTACACCCATGCTTCAATGAGAAGCTCCTATCATCATACACCCCACCCTCATTCCCAAACCAACAGCAACTGCCACCACCTCCACCTGACCTCATCGAAGATGAAGAAGAATATGAGATGGAGAAGGTGCTAGATTCCAGAACATACTGAGTCAGGGGAAAAAGTGGACAATGATCTAAGGTCATCATCAACTATTTTGTTAAATGGAAAGGATGGACACGAGAACACAATTCTTGGATCAGAGACATGGAGATGGAGCACACACAGGAAGCAATCCAGGAATATGAAGACAAGATCCAGCAAGCTGGACAAGTCGACATAGCCAAAATCATAACCGACAATCCCACCAAAGCCATCACCATGATCCTCAACTACAAATACCATGACAGCATCGTCCACTATAAGACCCAACAACAGGATGGATTCCAGAAATGGGTCAAAAACCCTGACAAACAACTGTGGAAGGACCTCATAGAAGAATATTGGAATAATGATATTGCTCATCAACTCAACACTCCAAAAGAGGAACCTTGACAGTTGGGACGACTGTCTTAATGAGGGGGTAATGTTATGGTTTTTCCACTTGTCTTATCTTATCAGATGCTTATTGCTATCTCATCTTATCTTAAGCACCTATCCACAGTTACCATGACTATATTGGACATTCTCAATGATTGTATTATGGACTGCTATGGCTTGCAACTATTGTTCACCTACCTTATTGTTCTTCTTTCATGCATGACAACCATGGACATTGTTCTATTCTTAGCATTCTAGTTTTCATATATAAGTAGTGTAGCTCTTGCTGTAGTATCCTCAGCTTTGAGCTAAAGTTTATCTATACCACACTTTACTCTCAAAGAACTTGACTAAGACATTAGTCCTTCTTTGCTGAGTCTTAGACACCCAAGTCATTCCTCCAGTGATTGTCCAATGATGAACCTAAAGACTCCTGTGGGCAGAAAACACAAGACCTATAATGGCAAGTGCTATCAAGCAGCTAATCTGAAGGCAGGTTCTAGTGAGTCTAGTCTTTCACCTCCATGCAGTGACTATAGCTTCCTAGGATTGTAGTGAACTTTTGCTATGGTTGTTATGAGTCTCTAACGGTCTAGAGAGGCTCAAGCTATGTACACGAAGTTTCCTGGAAGAGAAGCGATGTGTAAACATGGGTGTATGCTGAGTGGGGGCGACCTATATATGGCACGAACTTTCTGTTGGTGTCGGAAACTAGCTACAGTTCCAGTATTGTAACTGTGTTTCTAATGAACTTCGTTAGTAACTCTCTTTACCTTTACTAGTCTTTCGAACGTGACGTTTCAAGGTGAGAATGACAAGAAGGATAGCTTTTCTTATGCTTGATATTCCTTCCTGCTTTACAGAGCGAAATAGTAACAAGACTTAGTTGTCTGGTCTCTTAGAACACAGAGACGCAATGTTAAATCTTGTTGGTTGCATGAATATGGGGAATTGGTGGGGTATCTGCCAGTCTATTATTTTCTAGCTACGTTTTGTCCTCTTTTTATACAAAGTTCACAAACTTTTATCAGTAAGCAAAGTTTCTAAGGCTATAAAACTGCAGTACATATTGCTGAGCATGTCTAAGGCATTTATAATACTAAAGAACTTTTTAAGTACTTTACTTACAGTGCCGTCAAAGTGCGCAGGTGCGGCTGGTCATTTTGGTAAGATTTTCTTACATATCCTTGGCTATGGCTCACTAATACTACTGGTTTAAGTACGCAACCATATGGTCCCATACTTCCATTAGCAATCTGTAGTTGTAAACAGCCTATGCATGGTGAAACCCATGACTCGGCCAGTGCTGTGCATGCCTAAGTTCTAGGCCAGTTGGGTGCTTACTCCATTTATGGATGATCAGTAATCAAAAAGGGACTCATGGGAATATGGTGCATCAGTTCTGCAGTGTAACTTCATGTACTTTGCAAAGTTCAAAATGAAACAAGTTGGCTCTTGCTTGCAATGTTAGGTTTACTGAAAGTCTGTGGGTGGGACATAATCAATAAATTGAAGGTAATGCCCATGATTTCTGAGTGCACAGAGCCTGGAGGCTCATCACCGAATGCGAGACAGCTGAGGTCTAGACTAAGTCTTTGATCACATGAAGTTCAGGTCTAACACTTGAATGCCAATCCCCCCACATTAAACAATAGACTACATCAGCATACCAAGGCATGTCTTTTATTGGACCAGATCTTATTAACCATCAGATAGAAGTGGAGATGCATGATATGTGTTTGCAAAAATTCAAGGTAGATGTGGTGGTAAGGAACCATCTTGTGTTGGGTGGCAGACTTTATTGAATTTTGAACAAATTAAAACATGTGACTATATAAAGAGAATAGGCATTGAGGCTGACAGTATAATGAAGAAAAGACAAGTGAATCTGCATGACATTGAGAAGTTAAGAGGTGACCACAAGATTTCCAAACAAACTCCATCTGGAAAATGCTTTTACTTACTGTAGACCTGCCCTCACAATGTAGTGCCAGGCAGGATATGTAATGCTCTGTAACATGCAACAAGGTATCATGCCATATATAAATCAGCTGGCCTACATACTGATATAGCTTGATAGCCCTGTAGCCCCACCCCCTGTGACATCATCCAAGTATCATACACAGGCTAATGGTTTTCTTTCGTGAGACAAGTAAGTCCAAAGCTTTTTATTATAGTGTACTCGAAGCATACTAAACAAATGTAAGTCCCAGTAGGCATTAAAATAGAACGTGTGACACAAATCCATCACATTATCTGTTGTCCACATAGGATCCTTTGTCCACCCATATTTCAGCTGAAGATGGCAGTTCTGAATGATTCTGCTTGCCTCAATAACTTGCACATATACTTGATGTTGACAGGTTGACCATGTCAGTGTATACAAGCCTGTGTGGGGATCAGGAGTCAAGAATGGTGTGAACCATTCAACATACACAAGCGGCGTCTGATGCTTTACACCAAAGATCGATGGTAATGCAAAAAGGACATGTATATGAGTGACACGGAGGCCTACAACTCAGGTCAGCCAGTCCAATGCTCAGTCAAACCAGAAATTCACCTTCCAAGGCTGTTCCAGCTGTTCGATCATTCCTTTCACCAGTGCAGACCAGAGCACAATCCAGATGCGCTGCTTCACCAGCATGATGACCTCATGGGGGAGTTGGAGGAGAAGCACAAACGATGTTCTTCAAGTCTTGGGCCTTGGTGCCAGCCTCAGGAATTGGTGGAAGTATAATTATGAGTCTTCGGTAAAGATTGAAAGTGTTAAACTCCATTGGAGTCATAAGGCAACCATGATCATGAAGAAAACCTGTTAATGCCTCAAGGAAACATGTCACATGATGCCTGTTGATGATCTTCTGAGCAGGAATGTGGGTGAGGTCAGGTGGGTGGGTGTGAGCAACTTGGACCTGACTTTTGGATCTGAGAGCTTGGGGGAGCAGGGAAAGACTATACTTAGCAGTTCTGGGGTCTCCAATAAAACTGGCATCACCATCAAAATTATCCTCTTCATCTGTAGGACCAACTGTAAGGTGGGTCCCATTTTGACACCAATGCAGGTAATCAGCAAAACAATCCATGGCTTTCTGGCAATGAAGCCATGTTGTCATCTGGGCAATGTAATCGCACTTATTTGAAGCACGGTATGCATCCTTGGCATAGTCAATATGAAGACATTTAGGTGATTCTGTGTTGAAGCCATCTGCACTGCCAAAAAGGCCAATGAGATGAACATAGTATTCCATGGCATGGATTTTCGGAATATTAAAATGGTCTCAGACTTCTAGTTCAATGAAGACATCTTTGTACTTGTGGAAATTGTCCAGAGCTTGTGAGAGGGCAGTGAGAGTGCTAGACATATGGGAATGAAGTAAAGCAAAATAGATGAAATCCACCACTGCTCTAACTGCCATCAGGACATATTTGTCCACTGCTCCCATGATCAGCCCAACAAAGACCTGCTCCATTGCTTTGTGCTCAGCACCTGTCCACTGGGATACATTTGATATACCATTTTTGAAATGGTGCAAACCAGGATGGCCAGTCATGCTTTTAAATCATTCATCCAACTCCTGCTCCGAAATTAGCTGAGAGCACCATTTGACCAGATGATCCTTGAACATGCCCTTGTGAAGCTGGTGTAAGAGATCCAGAGTGAATGACTGGAAGATATTTGAGAATGGTAAGTGTCTCCAAAATGGATTCACCACCAGCCATATTCCCATACTCTCCCAGTCCTCTTTAAAGACTGGATCTGATGTGTTGCTCTGTAGCTTCTGCAACATTTCAAAGTTTTTTTTGTGTGTGCAGAATGCACTCTCCATGTGGGACCCTCGATTCTGAGGGGAGACAGTGCAAATGGGACAGCGGTTTTCCTTGCAGCAGGCTATCAAGCACTGCTCTGGGTAATCCACCACATATGCAGCAAGAATTGGCCATGCCCAGCACTTGCATCCATCAGCACATGTCATAGGTATGCTCTCTTTTCCTGCCTCTGCCAAAGATTGGGTAATCACTTCTATTGCATAGTGGAAAGTGTGATATTGAGCCAGCGAACATGTTTTATCCATATAGCAGTCAAATTTTCCAATGGAAAGATACCCGATAAGCACTGTTGCATGGGATGTGACATCCCGATGTACATCCTTAGAGATGTTCCCAATGGTAAGATACACTGGCCATGCACTTTTGTCACCATGGAACTGAGATAGCTTGGTTTTATCAGAAGACAGAATGACAGGTATGATTGTGGCACCTGCTGGCAAGTATTTCTGTATCTCAAATTGGTTATTTGACTGGTTTGTCCCATTGCAAAATGTACCTGTAGATCCCACCACCACGACACTGTCCACATCTCATTGATAACAGCTGTTGACCCCTCTAAATCTGAAAATAGCTTTTCAGGTGTGTATTTCATAACATCACAGAACATTGGATTGCCCATTAACTCATGTATGCAGTCCACAGGATCTTGATACCATAGCTCCAGTCTCTCCGTTAAATTATTTCCTTCGCCATCAAGACAATCTCCAGTAAGCATGATCTCTTCAAGCCTCCAGTTCATGCCTCTGGGTAGCTTATCAATGATATCTAGATAGTCTTTTTTGTTTTGAAAAGACAGTTTGGCACAGCTCTGTATCTTTGCAACAAGCTGTGAGTCAGTGAATCTGGAGGACAGTCAAGAGCATGACTCACCATGTTCAACTGCAGGAATTGATCTGCCACATTATGCCCAACATGCTTAATCAACCACTTTACTAGCTCCCATTCATCATTATCTTTGAATGGGTCTAGTATTTCAAACCCCTTCAGAATCTGGTCATTGTGAATGGTCTGAAACTGAGTTGGCTTGGTACCGAAGGTAGCTCCAGCTTGTTGCTCCTCCAGAAAAGCCTGCATATAACATTGTCCCCTAGGAATATCCTCCTCCTCTAGAGCAGTGGTGACCTGTATGTCATGCTGTGGTGGCAATGGAGCACATGCATCAATATCTTCTCCTTCTTGTACCCCTTCATGGAGGTCCCCATCATACCTGCTATCCATCGGTATCTCGTTGACAGTAGAGTCTTCATCAGAATCCAATGTCATCTCCCCATCAATTGAACTTGATGCTGGATGGTCAGACTGTGTATGAATGAGAGTCTGGAGTGCTTTTCTTGTGCTTGCCAACAGCTTGATGTCATTGCTATGTGATGACTAACTGCAGCAGCTGTAGGAAGGTCATGACAGAAGCACTGGGAGCATGAGTATGTTTTGCCCATGGATCAAGTCTGGGATTGGGTCAGGGATTGGGATCTTAGTTGCCATCAGTTGACTCAGAAATTTACTGAGACAGCTGTGACAAAGCAAAGGCAAAAAAAAAATTTTTTGCTCTGGTTTCTTCCCAACCTTCACTCTCTTTTACTTTTCTCGTCTTCTCAGATATCTATGCTCACTGCTTACACTCACTTCTCAATGACAGATCCTGATTATCATTTTGAGACCTCAGACTTTGTGTCTGAGATGCCTGAGGTGTTCGGTCATGGTAACAGACCAATTAATCCCACCGCTGGGATGCTCAACCACCATATGTAGCTTTCATGCCTTTTTTAATGTTCTCAAATTCATTGAAAGACTCATACAGAAAGGATGCTGGTCAAAAATGCTGATGCCAGCTGTAAACATGCCCAGATGACAGCTCAGCATCAAGCTGAAGCCCTGGCAGGCCAGTCAGCTCCAACTGGTCAGGCAGCCCAATCCATGCTAGCAAATCTGCCTTCTATGCCACACACTTTCACTACTATGGACTTCCAGTCTTTTTCACCTGGATTCCAAGGTTACAGCCCTCATTCTGGCAGCTATTTTTCTCCAAATCTGATGTTGTGGAATAATAAAGATATGGGCAATGAAGCAACACCAGGCCATTGTGTGGATGAAGATGACACTTTCTCTGCAGGCATTGGGACTCTCCCAGGCTTGGGTTCAATGTCTGATGTATGTATTCTTATTCTTGACTGCCAGTAGCTTATCTTTTTTGCATAGATCCAGTCTACACCCATCAGACTGCTGGAGTCTTGACCACTACGTCGTGTCCAGAGCCATGGCTTGACTCCCACACTGATTCATCCTGCTAGGAATCTTAAGTGGTGCAGTCATGCAGAAGAGCCAGCAGGATCATCTCTATGGGTCGGAAACAAAGAGAATGTTCCAGTAACACTGCCTGAAATGGTGAGTATTTTTATTGTGATAAGACATTAAAACCAGTACTGACAAGATGTATGTTAGGCTCAGATTGCATCAAGTCTTGGCAAGTGAAACACGGAGTTTGCTACTCATGACAGCCCCATCGAAGTACCCACTGATGACACCAGTGAAGATGCTGAGGAGGAGAGTACCGCTCATGTCAAGCCCAAGAAAAAGAAGCAGAAGGTATCAGCTTGCTCACTCCAACTCACATCAGCACATCAAAGGATCCTTAATGGCAGCTATCCTCACTTTCGGTTTATTCTCATCACTACCAAGCCTTGGATGGATGACAAGGATAATGTCACTGATGAAGCAGCTCTTAAGGCATGGTTCATGCAACTGGACTACCTGATTGCCAATGCTGGTTACCAAGGCCGTCTGAATCCTACTATTGAGGAGCTCAAGGTCATAAGTCCAATTGATGTCAGTCACTTATTCATAACCTGTTCATTTCACTAGATCAAACAGCGACAGGCTCAACATCGAGGAGAAATCAAAACTGCAGCCCGTTTATTTGTGAGCAATCTCAATGCAAGCTTAAGTTTCTACCTCCTGAGGATGCCTCCACCATCAAGCATAACCAGGCACTTGTGAAGGCATTGAAGACTTGGAGTGTATTCACTTTTAAGGTGCACTGGATTTCTCTGAAGTCCATACAAGTCTTTACTTTGGACTCAAGGACTATGTAAATCACCAGGGATTGTTCGAGTCACTACTTCTTCCTTTTGTCATCAAACAAGTCTATTTCAATGATGGACTGAAGTCAGAAGGGCTTTCCTTCTTTGGTGCCAGCCATGAGATCCCTTTCACTGTCATTGCTCTGGTTTTTACTGCAGTATGATTCTGAAATCAGATGTGTGGTTCATTAAGCTGATGATCATTTCTGCTGCAGATTTTATGTGCCATTGATGAATGGCAAAGTGGAAAGCATGAACCAAAAAGTGTATTGTTCCAGACAGCAACATACGAGAAGCCTTACAACGATATCCTGACAAGCCTGAAAGGATGGGAATTGTACTTCTGTGATACTAGAAAGGAGCCCAATGTACCAGTCAACTTTTGCAAGGACTTGTTCAAGCAGGGAAGGTAAATATAATCTATCTTTCTGGTCTTGCCTTTGACTGATGGTTTCTTAGACTGAGTGCTGGTGTTTCGGATGAGGATTTGAATGAAGATAATCCAACCGCATCAGATGATTCGATTTTTGGATCTGCTGATTTTGCAGCTGATTTTGAACTTGTGGCTACCATGTAAATTCGAAAAATGCATTATGCTACTAGTCTGGACACTTCCTCATTACATTACTATACACAGTTGTGAATATAATGTCATACTCTTGTATTTCATGTTCCAATTCATGTCAGATACCTGTCCCTGATGAGCGGATTACTTGACCAATAGTTGGATGGATGGATAGACCACTGCAAAAGGGGTCTCGGTCCATAGCACTCATAGCACTATAGGGATTATAGCTCCATGCTATGGCCAACTATGATAGCAGTCAGTCTGATATATAATGCTCAATATTACAGACTTAGATCTCAGGCTATATGCCCTACAAGGTCTATATACAGCTATGTAACAAAGGTGCATTTTCCAGATGTCCAATATATCAACATATCTGGTTTGCAGCTTCAGACTCTGTAAACTAGATGTGTTCAGAAACTCTTCAAGGATTGATATGGATGCATGAAATATAATCCCATCACAGTCCATGTCAGTGAATGTGATGGCTAGTATGCCAGAAGAAATCAGGTTATTGATCATATGAAACCCAGCCACACCCTGCAAATCCTGGTGTAGCAGTGAGCATATGGATGACACTCCTAGTAGTTCCTTATCAATGAGATGGGTATCAAGTATTTGAGGATGCTATGGAATCGGGTAGTAAGGTAAACTTGAAGTCAGTTGTGCAGTTGCAGGGGCCAAGAGCACGCGGAACATGCAGACTGATGTGGTAGTGCCATATGTGGATGGTGGCATGACGTTGACAACTTATGCATGCAGAATAGCCGGCCCTAAGCTATTGATCAATCAGTTTAGGGCTGGCTATTCTGCTTTTGGAATCATGGAAACATTGGGCTCGCTACTTGATCTGGGGGTGAATGAAATGGGCAACTTTTTTTGTATAGACTGAGACAAACCAGATTTGGTAGTACAAACTCCCTCTATATACGATAATATTTCTCTCCAACTACTGCCGGCTATCCAAAGTTGAGTTTTGGGTCCTTGATCCAATTTCCTTATAAAGACATCAAGCAACAATCCTGCAATCCTTTGTTTGTGTCTCTGTGTCCCCTTTTCTGCTACCAAAATTCTTCCCTCATCATCCTCTGTTTCGTGTGTTACACAACAGAGGTGAACACAGTAAGTTCCCAGGTGAATGTGCAGGTGAATGCGGAAGGGCGATGTCAGAGGATCTTAGGTGGCAGGTCTGCAAACTCTCACTGGTACTAGAAAAAGTTGCAGCCAGGTCAGTTTTTGCACTTTACTTTCTCATTTCTTTTTAAAAGACTGTCCAGCATACTTGGCTGTAGGCATCCTGTTCAGTGATGATGGAGGGTTTGCTGTACCTGTCAAATCAATGGTCGTCCTGGACATTACCACCACCACCACAATGCTCGTCTTATGACACTAATTTAGGGATCGAAGTTACATCACGATATCCACTTGTTGTCATTCCATCCTATACAGTATTGTAGAGGCTGCAACTGCCCAGGACCGATGTACATTACATGTGGTAGGTGCCATTCCCAAACAATGTTACAGCTCCTTCATTGTTACCCAATGAAATCTGCAACCGTTGGACCTTCTTATTCGCTGCCTCCAGTATGCCCATGCCTCCATGTGATGGACATGGAGCGGTAACAAGAAGCTGGTCATCCAATCTCTCAAGCAGAAGGATGGCAAGGGACACGAGAGGGAGGAATTGAAGGTGAGCGAAGCTCAGCAAGGGTGAAAGTTGCAATGAAGGATCCCAATTTTTGGGACTTGATGTTGAGCATTCTCACCCTGGCTATGAAGGGACTTCTTAACATCTCCATTCAGCATGACCATTGCCTATATATTTTGCCCAGGTGTCAATCCAGCATTACTTGACAGTGTTGGATGATTACCAGGAGTTTGAAGTCATCAGGAATACATCTTTCCCACCTCAGCCATGACTAACCCTGCCACTTGCTTTCTTATAATGGGTGATTGCTCCTATTGATGTTTGTACTGCTGCCACATCATCTAGGCGTACTTTGCGAGGTCAGTGCCGTATAGGTTGTTCCTGGCACTTATCGAGGTTTCTTGGCAAAACATAACTTTTTGTAGTATGTTCACATTCTCCTGTTCCTTCTATCCCTATCACTTATCTTTTGCAGGACATCCATGCCAGTGCTTGGTATCCTGTGATATACTGAGCCTGCCCTCGATGACAGAGACAAGTCGAAGACTATGGATCATTATGGAAAGTTGATGACATCTCTGTATGTGCACATGTCGCTCACAACCATGAGTTAATGTGCTGTAGGTGCCTTTTCACTTCTCGATGTGCCAGCAGAGACTGCCTGGTGGATTTCAAAACTGAATTGGATTGATCCAAAACAGATGGTACAACAGTGGAACAGGACATCAAGGAAATTGGACTATAATCGGGGAGGAAACATTTAAAGGCTGGCACTGTACCGATGCTACAAGCACAAGAGCCGATTAGTTGTGCATTTGGAAACAGAGGACCACTCACTATGCCTGCAATTACTCCCTCAAATGACCAAACTTCCCTCAAGCACTTCACCCTCGGTCATCTCTTCTTTCTCTTGACTGTGGTGTCCAATGGCTGCCTCAAGTTTGACCCTGTGCACCCTAACTATTGCCAGCTGCAACAGTCGGATTTCAGCACTGCTTCACATGGCAATTGCATAGACATGCATACCTTGAGTGCCTTCCTCAACTTGATAGTCTCTCTCTGGTGCTGGCATGCTTTCACCTAGACGGCCTTAGTCTCCCGCATGTATCATCTCCATGAACAAAGGTCTGTCCAGGCCATATCATTGTGCACTTGGAGGCACCTTTCCTGAAGCTTGAAGGCTTCCATCCAAAGTCTAGAAAAACATTGAGCTAGATCTGTATTGCTGCTATGTGTTCTGGGCATACCTGTTGACCTTGTCCTTGAAACCAGCCGATTCATCCAGCATATCCTTGTGTTCATCATAGTGGATATACATCTTTTCAATGGTCTTGTTAAGGGTTTTGACCATCAAAGCTGATTCAAAGGGCAACAGGATGGTGGTCAGTGACATTCCGATGACAATGACAAGGGCTACAGTGTAGGACAAAATTCCAGGATTGACAGAGGCCATAATCAAACCTGCCAATTCCATCACATTATTTTCGAGTTGTGGCATTGGTAGATGTCGATGAGGATTTACAAGTTGATGATTGGGTTGAATGCTTTGCAGAAATCTGCTGTATCCGCCCTTGTCAGCCATGTCTGTCTGCTGATGGCTGGTGACCGAATTCAAAACAAGATGGACTACTTGCAGTGACCTGTACTTGGGCATGAATGCTGCCTTACAAAATAGCCTGAAGCTGAAATTAGAAATTATTCAAAGAACCACGTCTGCTGCCTGCTCACTTATGCATTGGTGAATAAAGCAGCACAATTAATCTCGGCTCACAGGCCCCAGACAGCAGCTTCATAGGAGCCTGGCAAGTGACATCAGATGCATACTCCAGCACATGGGTATTTAGAAACTTTGTTTTCATCATTGAACTGCCTGAGATTGTCAATCGGTAAAAGATGGAAATGCTGATACTACATCTGACTGTACACCAGAGGTCATACAGACTTTAAGAAAGGAACTGGTATCTTGAAACTGGAAAGGGCTGTGTCAGAGGATGGCAAAGGGCTAAAACAATACAATTGGAGTTCAAAAATGGCTGATTTGTGCTGCTCTTGTGGCAACGAGTACAATCATAAAGGGACATCCAATCTACTTGTTGGTCATGCCTCTGCTGCCCAAGAAGGATCCATCAACATTCTTTTCTCAATGGAATATGAAAGCCACAATACATGCACCACCAAGCTGAAATGCCAATGGTGTGCTTTTCCTCTGTAGTCTGAGTACTATGATTATCAACTAGCTCCCAGATATCATAGCTGCATATCTAATCTTGTGGGAGCCACCTCTGACCACACCTTTGGATGTTCAGCTCATTCTTTGGGAAGGTTATACAAGCAAATTTACCTGCACACATGCCTTGAGCAGCCCAAGTAGAGTGACTAAACTCAATACAAGTGTCATGTGGGAGTTTTGAGACTTGGTGCATCTATTTCTGGTGATACACTTCTTAGTTATCCACTTTTCAATATCAGATAGATTTCTATAGTGACAGAGGCATCCCTTTTGGTGAGTTGAGATGGACATTCGAAGTAATTGCAGTGCAGCCAATTTCCATAGCATATGTGCGGCTACCAACCCCACTTGCTAGTTTTATTCCAACCTGAGGTGTTCATGTAAAGTGTATCTTGTACAGACCTGGAGAGACAGAAGCCTGTGCGTAATGTTCTCTAGCATATATATACCTACTCACCCAGCCCTGCAGAAGAGCATGGAATGTAGTGATCTTTCTATGCAGGACTTGCAGACATATCCTTTGTGTTGCAAGTGCCTTATGAAGCTATGCACTCGGAGTCCAGGATCACCTTTGGAGGTCAAGTCCAGATTTTTGAACATGGTACGTTTTACCCTGTTTGCTTGGCCTGGTTTTTAGCTAAATACCACAAAGTTAGTCAATCTATGGGATATCCCCCCATTTACTTATCGAGTATCAAATGAATTCTCCTGCATTGCAATTTTCCTATAAAATACAGGCAGTCTGATGCACAGGGTGTCATGTTCACCCACTTTCTTGTGCTGATTATGGGACACGTGTTACCCCACGAAGGTTGCCTTCATCTCCTGAGCACAGGACCCAAGGACCGGTGCCCACCTATCTACCAAAGTTATACCTGTATCCATACGAGGGTCCAAAACTTTCATCTCGGTACGACCTTTGACAATTGCTCTGGCTCAATATGCACCTAACAGTTTCAATTAGAAGTTTACCTTCTTTACTGCTGTGTGGATTGGGTCATTCCATTGTTCCACCCACAGCTTCTTCTATGGGATAGTTGTACCAGTACACTTCAAGCAAGATAGAGCAGACCCATTTTGCGGCCCGGAAGTCTCTGCAGCACGTCCGAAGCCTCCGTTCCAAAGAAATCGATAACCGCTAGCACAGAATTCTGCACAGAGGAAGAGTCTAACTCCTGTATGTCTCACTTGTTCTGCACTGCTAACCCTGAGCTAATCGGCGTAGGATGATCATTGCAATCTAGTGGCAAATTGCATGACTTTTCTTCAGTGTGCTAGGAATAGTGCATCAATGCTTCCCCATGAGAGCTGATAGAACAGCCTTGAACGAGGTTGTCATTGTCTCCCCCGGCATTCATGATGATGGCAGCTATCGTTCAATACAATCAGACTAAATGTTCTGTCTGGTTGATACCACCCTGTGCACAACAGCATGTATACCGTCACTTTTAAAATCCAAGTATGCCCCATTTTTCAAATGTAATGAAGCATTGTATAGCAGACCTTCTATAGCTATAGTATTGTTTGTGGTGTCCCAACCACTAATAAAAACTTCTTCCTTCCTTCCTTCCCAGCGACAGGTGTTAATCTATTTTGATCAGTTGTTGTGTGTGCCACCTGGTATATATAATAGTCATCAGCCCATGCCTTCCTGCATCGTCTTCCACCATGTCTCTCTCATCCTGCCCCTCCGAGTGTTTTCTAGAAGCTGCATCTTCCTGTGCCTCTGAGTGTTCCCTATGAACTGGGTCTTCCTGCACCTCCGAGTGTTCCCTAGGAGCTGCATTGCCCTATTCACAGCCCCAGCCTGTACAGCTACCAATACCCACAGCATCCATGTGCCCCATGTTTCCATATTACACGTGATACATCTGGCTCACCATCGACGCTAAGGAGACCCTGGCTGGCCTCAACAACCCAGACATGGACACCATCATGCAGGATATGAAAGGGAAGATATATGTCAGATGTGCCATAGAGGTGAGGTTTTCCAGATAAGTTCACTAGTACTCTCAATAAGCTCATTCATTACTGTCCAGCTACCCAACATATGGAGCCCCAAGTTTACAAGTGCTGCTATGGAGCTTCTTGCACCTGGGCACTCTGAGCAGTTTGACAGCATCAAGCCATGGACGTCGCTTCCGCTATAACCCCAGGTCGAAGAACCCCACCCAGACCGGGAGACCATCTACCCAATGAACACTTTCCTGCTTCCTGGATTCTGCCATTGGACTATCCTCCCTACCATGACATGCAGGTTCCCAAAAGACTGAAGGGAGCCTGGGGATGCACTACATCTTGAGCACATCAGCCAGTATACATACTTTTCTGCCAAGTTTGCCAACACCAGTGGCAGAGAGCCCTTTGAATCCAAAATGCCACTGGCCTCTGCAATGGCTGCTCAGCTGCTTTGTTGTGGGGGTTATGATATCTCATCTTTTTCAGCTGATGATATCGCTGACCCTTGAGCTTTCTTTGCAGAACAATGGTTTCTTTTTGAGTACGGTTGATCATCTTCATCTTCTGTGGGACTTTTTTTTCTCATGCTCCTGATCTACAAATTAAAACAGGAATCTTTGGCTCGATGGCATACTACTGCTGACAAAATGGAACCTTTTCAAGCACAAGATGGGGGCATGAAGTCCTCCCCTAGGAAATGGAAGGAGAAGTGGAGTAAATGTTTGTCCCGAATCTGCTGTTCTATATTGTTAGACCATAGCAATAGCCTTAATGATACACATGGGCCCACTTCTCTTAATACCTAGTTGTCTGCTGCTCCACCATCTTCATTGCACATCTCATCTTGCCTGAATGAAAAAAGCCCCTTGATCCTGCAAAGGCTTCGCAAAGCTCTGAAGAACAATTGAGATAAGATGGTACCCTATGCAATGATAACACACCTTCAACCTGCATGTGCTGTGAGGGTTATGCAAAGACAATGTCGAAGGGCTCTTTATTCAAATACAAATATGATTCTCTAGGTGTTGGTAGGGCCAGCACTAGATCATGCCTCAATGTCCGGGGCATTTGGAGAAAGGGCTTCTCCAATTCAGAGAGAAATCTGATTGCTTTGCCGATTGCTGGTAAGTTGTGGAGGATGCAGCAGCAGCACTATCCAGGCAAAAGTGAAGGGAGTGTTGCTTAAAGAAGTTGGGTTGTACGCAATGGCATGGATAGGCCAGGGTGGCGATTCATCCTGCCAAATGGAGCAAAATATTCCAACAGTGGTCCTTTCACAGGACAAATTTGCTCCACCAAGTGGGATGGGCATAAGAAGACTGACATCCCTTGAAGATTGGCGGTAGGCCCAAGTAGGATTCAGGCATTTTATCAAGGCAAACCAGGGTCCAGATGTGGCTACTGGCAGTGTATTGAATTTCCATTTGTCCTGCCAATGGTCATAGTGTCAATTTCGAAGCCTTTTTTTGTGTAAGTATTCTGAACATACACACCAATTTAAGATTACTGTAGACTTGTATCCATGTGTCTAGGTAAGGTCATATGACCAGATATTGGCATTGTCCAAGGGAAAGGGCTCTGCAACATGGTCCCTGTGCCATTCCTCCTGTGCCTGAACCTTCATTGCTTCCATCACTTCCCTTTCCATCTTTGAACTAGTATGACCCTCTGGATCTGCACCACCCATAACATGTAATAGATCACTAATCTTGTCCTGGCAGGCTTTGAATTCAAGATATTGTCTCTGGTGAGAGACGTGCTCAGCCTCCGTGAAACCAATGGGGCAGGGTGCAGATATGCTTTCCTCCCAGACATCAATGATCTTGATGAGGATTGTTCAAAGCAGGATGGGTCCATCAGCCCAAGAGCGCAGCATAGCTGAAATGAGGTCAATTGTTGGGTGCCGGTGTTTGTGAGCCATGGAATAAGTGTGCTGTGGGAAGAACTTGGGGAGTGCAGTGACATACAGCAGATTGTATTTGAAGAGGTTCAGGTGACATTGGTACATCAATTGAGTATCTGGTAGAAGCTCTCCAAAGTTATCAGGCAATGAAGGGATCATGGTACTGTGAGTGGCATCATGATGCTCAAATATGTTGTTGACCATCATGGATTGAATGGCTTTTGGTATGGTTGCTTGTAAGAATAACAGGGCAATTATCATGCCCTGCCAGTCAATAATGGATCTCAGTGCATCTTGATGAGGTTCAGGACTGAGGATCATATTTGATACACTGAGATCAGGATGCACTAAAATGGGCAGTAATAAAGATGAATCGTTTGGTGCAAGGAGAAGAGCAATAGCAATGGACATCTCTAATAGTCAGTGAATTTCTGGGATATCCTCTGGATTCGAGTGCACGAAAGGGTTGTCCAAGTCAAGGCCACAATCCAGACACTCCAGCTCAAGTTTCATGGCGGCTAAGATGCATGATGACATATCTGGCCCTAAAGAGAGTTTGAGTTGAGTGCGAGAGAGGAGAGAATAAAGATTAGTGTACAAGGACCACGGTCACTAACTACATGCATTCTCCCTCTGCACCACCATTCATGGTTGACTATGGGTCCAATCCTGTACTTTTGCACAATATCTTCTCTGTTTATTTCTTCATCCATGAACAGTGGGCATGACTGAAGTTCCAGACCAACATCCTCTACAAAATATAGACTTCCAATCTGTGAGAATGGTGTGTTCAGCTTCCTCTGCAGTTTGATCATGCTTGCCATTATCGATATGAACTGAGTACTGGTAATATTGAGCCAATATTCCCCATCTGAGATTCCTAGAATGTATTCCATGACAATAAAGGGGAACATGATGGGATTCGAAGATGTCACATCCCATGCCATGACTTTTGGGGCTGCCATTTCGCTGATGTATTCTCTGAGAAATGTCATGGTGACTACCTTGCTTTGAATACAGAGTTCCATGTTGCCAATAATGGGAGAGGGGATCCTAGCAATGGCTTGAACACCACTGTCAAAATCAAGCAGGAATACTTTGTTGTAGCATCCTGATAGCAATTATAGGCAACAATTTAATTTCAGGAATCACTGGCATGCAGAGCCCACCTTCTGTGATTTTGGAAATTTTAGTACATTATTGTGCATTGACTGATTCACATGCGATATTTTTAAGTGCCATAATATTGAAAGGAGTGTATCTTGCAGCATGTTCTGTCAGTTTGTTGAGTTGATAGCTCTCCTACTGGCATAATGGAGGTGCATGCTTACGCTCCATGTCATGGTGAAGCCAAAAACCTGATAGGTTGTAAAAGGAATTATCTAATAGTTCTGATGAGGTCTCTGTCCACATGGGCGAGTGCATGAGGATGGCTTCACAAGTCAACATGAAGTGAATGCATGAACAGGGACGTTCAATTTTTGATTGCAACTGAGTCAAACGAAATCAAATTTAGCATTCTAGCCCTACTCTCTTGCATACGACATTGTTCTCAAGTCTGAAACTGCAAACGAGGAGGTGCACAGTCATCTATTTTCTATGCCATCGATGATAGGCTCATCCTCAATGGCACCAAAGTACATTCCCTTCTCAACAATATGACAACATCCACAAATGATTTACCCACAACCCCATCCAGGACCACTATCCATTCCATCCATTGATGCATTTCACATTCTAGCCCAGCGAAGGTAGATGACACCTTCTCTTGAGATAAGCTCTTCCTCATCCCTATTTCCCAGGCAGCATCAACCCTTGCCACAATGACTATCACCCTCCAACTCACCTTCTTGAATGCAGTAATTGACACTTCCCAGATGACGTGATGGCAGTGTATATCTCAAAAACGAGGCTGGGCAGGAGAAGGAAGGCATTTGTCATGGGGAGTAAACTGGACATGGTGTTCATGAAGAAAATGCTCAGGTAAGATGATATCACTAAGGAGGTAGGGGAAGGTACCTTGAGAATGGTGCATCCTCACAATAATCTATCGCCTGTTTCCTCCATTGATTGAAATACCATCCCGAGGGTTCGAGCATCAATATTCACATCCCCTCCTGGTTCTACTATCCCTTGCCTCAAACTTGAGCTTATGATTAACATCTTTCAGGACCTCACTTCTCCCTCTGCCCTACCATTATGTCCTGTGTGTATTGCAGCATGACTGGACTATACTCCACTCTTGTCATGATTGCAGGACTGCTGAAATTGGTTCAAGTATACAGTTAGCAGATGTCAATGAGGGATTGTAGGCAGACAATATCCAACCTCTCACTGGAGATGAATGGGATGCACCTTGCCAAGTGGGATCCCCCATGTTGGGGCCATTGGTGCAATGTAAGGTATGACTTATGTTGCCAATGGCATAGTCATTACAGGAAAATAGAGAGCTGGGGCAACAACTGTAGAAATTTATCAAACTTGGAGCCAGTGTGTCTTCTCTTTTGTGCATTTGAAGTCTTCAGTTACTAACTTTTGCTTAGCAGATGAAGCTGAAGCTAAGCACCATGCATCATACAAGGAATGTACATCCAATGAATGTCAAAATGAATTTGTGTGTGTGATTACTGACTTCCATTGCATGTATGCGCACTGATGCATTCATTAATCCTAGATAATATTGCAGCCTCCACTTAACGAGCACTCTTTTGCAGATTCTCGCTGAAAGAGTGCCCACCGACTGGGAGAAAAGCAATAACGCTACTCTGCTCAACACATATATCCACCTCGAAACACTACCATGAGGCATGTAGTGGAGTAGCCCTGTGCTAGATCAATCAATCTCCACCATACTGTGTCCCAGGACACACTGGAGTTGGCTCAACCATGGGACACATTCACTTTGCCCTCTGTCCCTCCCGAATCTATGGCATCTCATCTTGTCTCTATTCGAAGGATGACTGGGCCTCTATAATGCTCCTGAGGACTGCTGAAATTGGTTCAAGTACACATTGGGGATGAAGCATATGAGGATCATTGGGCAGATGACTCGGGTATCCAAGCTTACAACTTTGAGATGTGCCTCACTAAGCTGGACTGCCACATTGAGACCTATTGAGCATGTTTTGAGGTCGGTGCATCATCCTAGCTTTTGCTCTTCCAGTTGACTGTCGACTGTGCTATCAGTAAGCTATGCTTCTGGTAGCGTTTGCCTTCATTAGGTCCGTTACTCATAGAATCATTTTTAGAAGACCTGCCCTCCTTCATGTCATTGTTAACTAATGCATAACATTATCCATGCCTCTATGGGTTTACCCAGTGAGGCAAAATTCCTTTCACCCTGTCTGGATCCTACCATTGACTTTTCAAGACTCAGCATCATAGTCCAGTTGTAGTGCACCACATCGACTGGGAAAGAGAACACCAAGGCAAGACCAACTCGAAGCAAAGTAGGTAAAAAATTGAAAAGCTGCAGAAATTGAAGGCTAAAGTGCTGGTTCGCACAAAGTGATTGGAACTTTGGAACTCTGAACAAGCCAATGAGTTAAAAAAGAATTGTGGACAACCATTGGATGATGGACCCTCTTGGATTTGAACTGAGATCAACAGATACATTAAATGCTCGATAGTACAATTATGCCAAAAGGCCCAACGAAATTAATCCTGCTGTCACAATGGTATCCAATGATGATTTGAAGCAGGCATCGATATATGCACCATTATGAAGCAGTGGGGTAGTGTCATCAATGAGGTCCTTCACAGTGGATTTGATAGCAACATCTTAATGTTTGTGTAAAAACAAAAAAAAACAATGTATCCCACATCCATTGACTCCATATGATTTCGTCACAAGCACTCGGAAAAAAGTAAAAATATCCTGAGTTTCTGACTGCAAGAAACTAATCATGAAACTAGGAAGGACAGGGTGCATAGTAGTATGCTGCTAGTTTCAGGATTAGTTTCTGAGCATCAGAAACTGTCCAGAAATTTTTACTATTTTCAGAGTGCAAGGCTCACAGTTGTTCGCATTCAATGCCTCAAATCTGACATGCCTGACCCTTATAACTGCATGAAGACATTGAAGCGATGTCTTCAAAAATGAAGCCTGTCCATCCACTAAAATGCGGATTGTGCCAACAAGTTGTGTTCATGAGCAACATGATAGATTTCCATCTCCGGCATAGGGAATGAGAGGCAGGGATCTCTCTGGTGATGACATGACATCCCCCTCAAAATCTCGGACAGTAGAGGAGCGAAACCAGGTTCTGATAATGGCAGAATCACCGATTCCTTGATTCATAGTGGACCACATGAAATGGAAATGGAAAATATGCCTATTGTGAGGTGGGAGTGTTATGCATGGTCAGAAACACCATCTGTGCTGTGCAGTTCCTGATGATGGGGCTGGTTCTCCAACACCCTCTTTGGATTGCAATGAAATAGTCACTGAGCATCATTGGTTCTGAGGAAGATCACGTGTCTGTTAGACCCAAACTCCGGGTAAATCAAACAAGAGTAAACCAAGGGCTGTTTCGTGTTCGAACAGTCACCCAAGGAGTCTCTGTACTGAATGGCTACTAAGAGCGTCGGACTAAGGTCTTAGTCTGAGGCTGAGTCGACTAGCTAAGTTCAGTGTGATTAAACTTTAGCTTGAAGCTGGGGAATATACAGCGAGAGCTACGCTACTTATATACAAAAAGTCCTGTACTAATAATAGAGTTCTTTGTCCGTGGTTGTCGTGCGGAATACAAGGGAAAACATGAGAAGGGCGAGCATTGGTTGCAAGCCGTAGTTGTCTGTAGTACAATTGCTGATGCGGTCCATTATAGTCGTGGTTACAATGATAGGCACTTGAGATAAGATAAGATATAGATAAGCACCGGCTGATAAGATAAGATAAGTGAGAAAATCATAACAGTGTCAGCAAACATTGAAGGATGGAACAGCAGCACAGGCAGGGGAAAGATGAAGATGATGGCCTTTGAAGGAAGCATCGCTTAGATTGATGCAGAGAAGACATGTTGTATGCAATTTGGAAATGTCATATGGGCCAAATGTTCATTGAGATTCACATCAGCAAAAGTCACTTGATAGATATAAACAGACTGTCCCTCCCTCGCAGTTGGAAGAAGGACAGCTGGTGGAGGCTAAAGGTGAAGTGCATTTTATTGAGATAGGATGGGACCAGAGAAATGGGGGAACACCATCCCAGTCGCCTAGGTTGTGCCATCTTCCTTCCTAGCACCTTCTTTGCAGCAGAATAGAAAGACGAGGATGAGGCTTGGACTTGCCAGGAAAAAGTGGGCTGTGAAAATCTGAAGGCAGCTTAACAAGTCAAAGGGTCCACTCTGAGCAGTACATCGATGACAGGGTGTGCTGGGGTAGTCAGCGAGGTTTGGAGGATTATGACAGGATCCCGGTTGGGTTGATGAAGATGAGATGCCATTGGGAAAGGAGATGGGTAGGCCATATGAGCTGAGCCAAGTGACCCTTGGATCATATCCAGTCAGCACCCCACTGATGCGACTTTGATGCTGTAGAGTTGCTCAATGTCATTACCAAAAGACTTTCAGCACTAGAGCAGATAAGCCTATCATTGACAGTGTAGAAAAATGGATGACTGCACACCTCCTCGCTGCTGGACTCTGTGTACACTACGCCTTCCTCCCAATCTCAGGGGAAAGGAGAGCACATTCTGGTCATAGTTGCCAGACTTTACATGCTGGAACCCAAGAGCCTGGAGAAGGTGAGTTCTCAACCAAGCGAGAGCAGTATGCATGGTCACTATTCACAAGATCCTCCACCCTTTTATGGGGTTTTGGTGCCTTCCCTCAAATCCCTCTAGTTGGATTATGAGATAGTTGATAAAAGTCTGTCTGAGTTAGGCATGGTCCAGTGTGCATGAATGCATGGCCTTGGACATGGTCTGTGTGCAAACCAGCGCAGTGTTGTCGGGTTAGGCACAGGTCAGGTGGACCTTTCAGACTCGAGATAGACAGTGTATGCATCCGATGGAGAGAGTAGGGCATGATGGTAAGAAAGCTAAATTTGGTTTTATTTGACTCACGATCAAACGTCCCTGTTTGCACATTTACTAGTCACTTCATATCAACTCATGTATTCCTTCACTTATTCTGGTTTAATAGATGGTCTACCAACTCATTGTTCATACCAAGGCAGACTGCCATCATCGAGCTCAATTCTCCAATGCGAACAATGATACTGCAATGCAAGATAAATACGTCCTACCACTGCAATGCACGCCTTTTCAACACCTCACCAGGGAGCAGCCAGCACCATTGAAAGCCTGGCCAATATCATACTGGACAAGACTCCATGTACCACTTCACTCAGCCCGATGAATCTTACTGCCTTGACGTAAAGGCATGCATATACAGGACAATGATGCCAAAAAGAAAATGAATGGGTATGTGACCATTTCTTCTCTTGCAGACAATGAATCTTACAAGTGTTCTAGGGTGTGAAAGTACATTGATGCCAGTCGAAAAAAAACCATTCTGTTTGATAAGACACCCTCCTTCCCACCAACTTTCCCCCCTCCAGAGCAACTGTCAGAGCTTCTCGTTCCCCAGCCATCCTTCTCCCTGTATCCATCTGCATAAGTGGGGTGCTGGCCATCCAAGAGTCACTCTATCTGCCTCCTTTCCCACCACCGGTAGGGACTTTTTAATCATTAGTCACAGAAAAGCATGATCATTCTCTCCAATATCCCCTCCACCCTTCACTGGCATACAGCCAGATGAAGCATCCCCTAATATATGATTCCCATAATCTGGACCACTTCATGGGCACCATACTCTCCAACTTGCTGGAGGACAGTGTGAATGAGAGAAAGATTTGCTGGTATCTATGCACTGAAAACCTTGGAGAGCATAGGACATGAAAAATGCAGGCAGGACCACAAAGGGATCCTGACAAAGATGAGCAAGTGGTTCGAAGGAAGTGAGGGCGACTTTGTTATGGGCTGGACCTTGTTTCATCAACACAATGATTGGTGCATTTCTGATTTGGTATTGATGCTTTGGTTTACTCTTGTCTTCAGCTGCTCATTGCAGAGGAAATCAATTGTTCTATGCCTTAAACATTGTCTGCTCCAAGTCTGCCGAATTGGATATTAATCTCGTCCTTAAGCATGTATCAGAGTCATGCTGGGGTGATTCAGAGTTGGACTTCATTTGTCTCTAGATATACCCAGGCTTAAGATCCATCAAGATGCTGATGAGCACTCGGCGTCTCCATCGGCAATTCAGAGATCTGTTCGAGGAACTTCATTGCAATGTTACTATGCTTCCACTGCTTCTCTCCTCCTGAGTCTTTACCCCTTCCTTCTAATTCTTTGGTGATCAATTAGAGTCCTTGAGCAGTTTCTTTATGGTCTCATTAAACCATAGCCTCTATGACAGTCTCGCTGTGACATCAAACTCAGTCAATTATCCTGTTGTCAAACTGAGATTCTTCATCCAGCCAAGGGATTCCCCTCAGGGATGTCGGCACTGCTCATATATTTCCTTTGGCAGTATCAATAGGACTTTCTTCATCTGGTGCTGGATTTCTTAAAAACTTTGGAAGATCAGGGCCTTTTTATCCCAATCGATGTTGGTTTGCACATGGGTTTGCAGATCACTGAAGTGCTTTATAATTATGATCTAACCTCATGGTCGGAATAGCCACCTGATTGATTTTGGGACAATGTCTTGGCATGTGTTTATTCTCTACAGCACCCTCAAGGACAAAGCTCTTCATTTTGTGAGGGGGTGTGTGCTGAGCGGTGTGAGTGTGAGTGGAATAGGTTCTATTTCATCCTATCTTGACTTTCAATATGTGCACACTTGCCTGATTCCTCTTTCCATTCTGTAGACTCATCAAGAAGCTTAAATCCCATGCTTTCTGACAGACTTGCAACCATTTTTAGCGCATTTTCTAACATCTCATCATTAAGGCATAGCTTATTTTGAATCAGCATTTTCTGAGGTGCCAATAAGAGGTGCAGTTAACAGATCAAGAACCTTGGGGTGTTCAATGACAGCTCAGTTCCAGTAGGGACCTCAGGTATAGGCTATTTTCTATTTCTTAGTGACAATGTGTGCTGTGATGGTCTCAAAGACAGTACATTATCTGGTCCAATCGTTTGTATTTGCAAAAGCTGCATATATGAAGCAACAAACCTACCTCTTTGCTCATAGTATACTGCCTTCCACTCATGCCTAGTACTATGGAAGGCCTGCCACCCGACCTGTCTCAAGACGATATAAGGGCCATAGTTTACATGCTTGATGTGGGTCTAAATCTTATCATTATGGAATCCTTATTGCACGGTGAGTCTGCACACCATCCCTGAAGTGTCTCTGTTGAACATTTCCAGGTCTACACCGGCATTGTGGCGGTCACCTTATGGACTACATGTATGCTGACTTCTGGTCCTCACTGTCAGAACAGGATATTCAATAAGATCTCAATATAGACACTTCTATGAAACAGGCACACAATACATTCCTGTGTACCATCATTATCCTGCTCTATCTGCTCTCAACAACAGCATTTGCCACAAGCTGGGCCTTTGTGCATTGCACTTTCATTCAGTATGGCTACAATTATTACAGTGTGTTTAGAGCATTCATGGATGATAGCCCATGGTGGAGAGTATGTTATTTCATCAGCAGTATCACTGGTGGCATAAGCACGATTCTTGTTGATGTCACTCTTGTGTGTTTACTCATTCCATTCAGTCAATCAAAAAGGCTTGACTTGTAGCAGATATGGCATTGCTGGACACTCTGGGATACCCGATGGTGGGTTATTCTCTTGCCAATGATGTGTGCCATGGTTGGGACTGGTGAGTAGACACCATCACTCTCAACTAATATACTTAGCTAAGTGTCCTAGCCATGAAGGGCATGCAAATATACAGCAATATCCACATCCTTGAACTCAGCAGCAACATGAACAAATATGTGGTGCAAATTGACTGGACATTAATATATTCACTAATGACACTTGCAACAAACCTCATATGTACACTTCTCATCGTGTATCACATCATTCACTCTGCACAGAGGATATTCTTATTCTGAAGCATAATTTCAGTGATGATTGAGTCCTCGGCTATTTACTCACTGGCAATGATTGTGTACCTGGTTCTTGTGGGGAGGAATATGTTGTCCACAAGTTATGCAGATATCATCATGACATCCAGCAAGGTCAAGTTCAGATCTCTGGATTGGTTTGCATTCTGTGGCTGAATGTCATCATATAACAGGGCATTGCACCGACATTCCTGGTGCTACGCATGGCAACCAGGTCAACATCTAGCTTTGATGATGAGTCACCAACCAATTCCAGACCGCTGTCTGACATTAACTTCAGGCCTATGGGGGAAGATACCAGCTCTTCCAACCCCAGTGACCAGAGCATCTCAGGATCTCACGGAATGCACATGACCGAAAGTGTATGACCACAAATTTATTGCATACATATTTATTACTCTTAAACGATTCCCCGTCAAGATTTAAATATATGTCTGGAATGATACACAACACTGGTTAGAATCACTAAAATATGCAGGACCAGATTCATAATAAACACCAAACCATTTTCCCTCTACCATTTGATGACCATTGTCTAAGTTACGATTGTTATCAGGAGCCTAAATTGGCCGACCAAGGTAGGACGGTTCTTCTGCATAGCAACTATCTGCTGTGACGAGACTGCACCTTAGCATATGCTGAGATACATCCTACTATTGGGTTGTCATAAACAGCAATGAGAGATGTTGAGAAAACTAACTCCGAGACACCCAAGACACCATTTATTGCATGTGTGACTCAATATAAGTAACTGTGGTCAGCATGCAAAAAATATGATCTGGCCCTTATCCAGATTCCTTGGTGCAACTACCAGATATACTCAGGAACAATAAATAGAGGAGTGTAATGTACATTGCTAGACAAGTGGGCTTCAGCAGAGTTGAGTATTATAAACAATAGGATCTAGAAACTGCTAATGACAGCTGATGTCATTATAAGGGTATGAGGACAATAGTGCAGTGCATGTATGAATATTCCATTGTTCATTATTGTTCTACCAGGAACAGCTGAGGTACCGCCATGACCAGTTGCGATTAATGACCATCAGAACAAGAGGATCAAACTGTGACAGTTAGCTGGAGACTTGATAGAGCAGAACAACTTCAAAGACGTGCAACGTTCAAAAGCTGTCTTCAGTGCATTGTTAATATCTACTCCAGCATGTCCTTGGACAAAGTATGGTCGAGATTGACTAATCAAGCACTGGGCTACTCCACCAAGTAACTTCGTCGTCTCATGGTGGTATTCCAGGTAGAGATGAGTTGAGAAGACACAGGGCACAGTCATTGCCACTATCTTAGTAGGTACTTCTTTTCTTAGAACTCTCAGAAGGACACTCTCCCCATAAATGGCACAACATTATCTGGGACCAGTGATACACATGAGTCAGTGTGCATATGTATATATAATAAAAAGCGGTAATCACACACGTAAATTCATTCGGATGTTCAATGAGAGTACCTTCTTCAATATGGCACATGTCACATTCCAGTGTTTCATCTGCTAAGCAGAATGTCATGGCTGAAGAACACAATGCATGAGAAAAAAAGATGCACCAGCTCCAAAGCTTGATATAACTCTACAATTGTTGCCCCAGTGCTCTATTGTCCCATAAAGATAATGCCATTGGTAACATAAGTCGTGTCATACACTGCATCATCCTGCAACGCCTTTTCGTTGATCATCAGTGTACATATATGCAAGCAAATTGGCACACATAAAGAGATTAAGAATGATATGAGCCTCGGAGACAGGATTCATGACATTGCATGACAATGGGCATCTATGATAACAACAGTTAGGGCCAGTAGTAGTACATGTTATATGGGGTTCATACTTTCACATCAGAAGTGAGCAGAGTGTTTCAAAATGGCTACGTTGATAAGGCTGTCTTGTTCAATGAAAGTGGGGCAGAGGAGTTTACATCGCTTCCATAATGGTGGTAGAGAAAGAGGAGGTTCAGCAAACACCGATACTCCCTTGGCATGACTCTCCATTCCTCCATGAACATGTGCCACTTTGCTATCCAACATCTCATGGTATATACCTGAGGATTCGTTTCATATTTACATCCCATTCACTGGCAACAAAACTATGTAGTGATGTTGCCGATCCCATTACTTCCTTGGGCCTAACTTGCATACTCTTCATATTCAGATCTTTTGGAATATCCTTCATTCGATCCGACCCGACCTGAGGGTGGATCACATCGCTATACACTCACATTATCTTTGTATCACCAGGCTCAAATGACCAGGACCAGTGATAGTCCCCTGGATTATATGAGGCTGTACTGTCCATTTAATGGAATTTATTCCAGTAACTACTGGAGAACATCAAATACAATTTCTCCAGTAACTATTGAAGGTGTCAGAATACATGCGTTATGGAGACTTGAATTGTATTTACATATTTGACAGGTTTCCGATAAATTCTATACTTCCAGCCACCGTATGTCCCACACTTCAGATATCGATTCTGTCCACCACCTCGCTCATCATCGCCTGACTCCGGTGATGAGCCTAGACTTCCATGGCAACAGCAAAACCAAACTCTCAATGAGTATGGAAATAAATGTGGAAACACGGTTATCAAGGCAAAAGGGTGTGAGTTAGGGTTCGATGCACCTCCATGCAATTATCAATTCCTCTAGATGCAAGAATACACTGCGACTTTTCAGTCAAGCAAGTAGTACCACTTGGTATTCGAGTACTAGTAAGCCTGGCCGTAAGCCGGTAAGGATCTCGATAACGAGAAGGATCGGAAGCAGGTATGATGTGAATACCACGAATCTGTGAAGGAGAGACCAGAAAATGTGTAAATACGTTAATACTGGAACGGGGACAGAAATGAGTCGACTAAACGGTTGTTAATTAGTCGAGGATGAACAGAAATATCGAGAAAACATGTTGTTGTGGCCGGCGATGGTGAAAGATGGTGTGAAAGGTGGTGCCGAAGGCTATAGAGTTGAAGGAAAACGTGAATAAACAGAAACTTGTGTTGCTATACTGGTACGGCAATGCTGAGATGATGTCGAACTGGCGCTGATGCTAAATGATCCTATCTGATGTTAAACTAACCTATAAGTCCACACTGGGACTTTCCTATACTGATCCTATATGAAACTTGCTAAACTGGTCCTATACTGGCAAAACTGATCCTAAGTCTGCTTGGAGACTACCCAAGTGGGCAATGATGACGATGGCAAAAGAGAAAACGTGTAAAAACTCCAATGATGTGAAAGTGAAACTGGCTGGCTGGTAAAAGAAAACATTGTACGAGGTATGGCATGGCAATCACATATTGGCACAATAGAGTCATGTACCAATAGTGTTAAGAGCAAAGAGACTAGCATGAGATGCTGCTTCACAGTTAAAACCATGGAATAACTCTGGTGAGTTTGAGGGTTGACATGCAATCGAGAGTAGGCTGAGCAAAACAGTGTATTGCCGGAGAATGGTGAATAAACATTGTTTTACTGGTGATAGACTGGCGCGTAACAATTGACGTAGATCGTGGTCAACTGAAGGTGATAGAATCGATGTATAACCGTAAACTGGTGGTAAACTGTTCTTTTACTACGTTTTCTAGCTAGTTTTATACTACAAGTACAGATTTATAAATAGTATCTTTATACAAGACTTAGTAAGGCTGTAATGCTGTAGCTTAGTCAATCCTCGAATAAATGTATGGTTTTACTTCTTCTAAAGTAACAGCGACTCCTCTGTGTTTGCTGTGTCTGGACGGAAATCATATGGACTGAGTGGCCGATGAACAGATCGGTAGGTGCTGTTTAGCTGCAGACTGGTAGGGTATGGCATCGTTACTGAGGTGTGCGGATGGAATTATGACTTTGGGAGGTCTTGGCAAGGTAACAGCCTTAGTAAACACAGTTACTTGGGGCCATAGTCGCTTGATATCTTTGATGGATGAGTGAGTGGAAACGTCATTCACGTCATCTTTAATTGAACAATGGGGAAGCATGTCATTAGGGTGCTTCTTTTGATGTGCTAATTCCGTTTTGGGTTGCTGTCAATCAAACATGCCTTGCCATGATGGAATACGGAAATTATGATGCATAGCTAGATGAGACGGATATAAAGACATGCGAGGAACCGTTGCCGTAGGTCAAATTTGGTATTTCCATGTGTGCAATGACTGGTTTACTGAGAGGCCATTGGGTGGATGGTAATGTTAATTAGAAGGGAAAATCTGCGAATTCTGAGTGTACAGAGCCTGGAGGCTCATCACCGGCCACTGTATTCCCATTGTATGCATCATATTAATCCCATCGGTCCACTTCAGCTACATCACACTGAAAGAAAAACATCTCGAGCTGGTTTCTGGAATTTGCTGGACAGCCCCTAAATCACTTGCAGTGACCAATGGATCACGACTGTTCAGTCAATGAAGCTCTTCCAGACCTTAAATCTTTGACAGATAGTGTATATTAGTACTCATATATTATATGCAGCTTTTTATTCCCATTCTGTATCTAGTTCAAAGATAAATATCAATAATGTCAATTGTAACACATCCTTCACCCCACAGTACACATTCAAACAAGGATACAAAGTCTATCAAAGTGTACATCACCTATTCTTGGTGGTATATATCTGAAAAGACACCTGCCCTGAGCTTCCAGCACATTATTTTCTTTTGGTGAGACAATCAGATGAAAGTGTACCAAAGGAGAACATGAACATACATTTTCCAAGCAGTAAAGTGAATAACAAGGCTTGTACAAGTGGATTTGTGTAGATCGGATGGATGTTTGGACAAAATAAAGCATAAGCACTTCATCTGGACCTTTGTGATGGTATGTGGAACTGCATAAAACAGATATACTGTGTAAGAAATGGCCCAAAATGTGGTTTATTATCCCTGAAACACATATTAATCAAGGCTGGAATGTATTTCATGCACAAAAAACTATATATGTATGCTCTACACTGCAATAATACTATATTCCACCAATTTTTGGGACCATAGAAAGGATAAATCAAGCAAAGGAAGGATCCCGAGCATGTATTCCACTCGCTCAATTGCTCCGGCCCGTGAAACCGCGGAGTGATCGAGTGGCTGTGCCGCTTCTTTTGTGCTTCTTTCCCTCACCAATGGCGTCATCACCATTGTGTGTCCACATTCGGCTGCATGTCTCACCCTTTTTGGCAGTGCATCAACATCCTCACAATCCCCGTTGTCAACCATACCTGATAGCGATGACCATCATCGACGCCTACAGGCCGCTGTGCCCGCCCACATGCACATATTTTTATTGTTGATTATATCTATTCAAATACTAAATGTATCTACTTTTTTAATGGTACAAGATTATCGTAATATGTGGCCAGGGAAGTAAAGGGGATAGATTGCACAGAAAAATGTAATCAGAGATGACACATGGTCCTATCACCAGTTGCGATGTGAAACGCTGACTGACAGCCCTACTATAGTTATTGGGGAAATTGTACTTACGCTTCCCCGATAACTACTGGGAAAATTAAATTTACCAGTCAGGATAGGTTGATTATATCCACTTGGATCATTATGGCTTCTCTATATAATGGTGGGCACTACTGTCTGTGAAGTCACAGCAGAGCATGATAACTCTCTACAATATCCCTTTCAAGATAGCCGATTCCTCGGGAACCGTAACCACCTGGCGCACCAGGTACGCCCGCATTCCATTCCAGGCAGACCTCCCAACTGACCGTCTGATTTCCAGGTACTGCCTAAACCTCAAAAATGTGCCATACCAGACTGTATATATTGAGATGCCTGATATTGAAGCCCTCGCCAAAGAAATCGACGCCACCCCCACCGGCCTACGGCTAGACGGAGTGACCCCCAGATATACGGTTCCCATAATCCAGGACCACTCCACAGGCGTCGTCGTCTCCGACTCACCTGCCATAGCCACCTACCTTGACAAGACTCACCCATCCGTTGGTCCCGTGCTAATCCCCACCGGGACTATGGTCCTCCAGCTTGCACCGATGCAGTTGGTAAGGCGATCGAGTATCTAACAGCGCCGCTCTTCTATCCGGACTCTGTTCTAAAGAGGAACAACCGGACAGGCGCATATATGAGAGAAAAGTTGTCTGGGATTTATTCGCTGGAGGCTCTTGAGGGTGAGGAGCGGGAAAAGATGTGGAAGACGACGAGGGAAAATCTGGGAAAGATGAACAAGTGGTTCGAAGGAAGCGAAGGTGACTTTGTTATGGGCAAAGAACCTTGTTTCGCCGACACGGTGATTGGTGCATTTCTTTGGTTGATTAGGAACACGGTCGGAAGGGAGAGCGTGGAGTGGAAAGATATCACCACTTGGAACGATGGAAGATGGGGAAAGTACTTGGATCACTTCCAGCCGTATGAAACTGTTGTATAAGGAATATACAGGTTCTCCTTCGTTGATTGTAATCCTCTCGTTCTGTCTTGAATACCCTAAGCGAAAAGATTCTGGCGATCATGACCAAGCCATGATTACTTGCTCGGACGATTCAAAAGCTTTAAATGGGTACCGAGTATTTAAAAGCGAGTAGAAACCGGAGTATTCATATGTACAAAGGCTGAGATTAATATTCGATCCATCACATCCATGCCAGTATCCCATTCAAGTAAGCTTCGACCATGCACAGCGGCCTACGGATGACAAGATCCAATACCGCAACTTCGGGACACCGAACCACGATATACAAAATCATGATAGCGTACACAGCACGGGCTGCACCCGCAACGACCATCCCAATTAATACGAGATTGTCCCTGATGAACTCTCTCATATGCATTTCAATAAGGTTTAACGTCTGAGGCCATGCTCCAAAGTATGTTATGAAGACGGAGAGAACCAGCACTAGGAGCACCTTCAGATTGTTCCGAAGTCGGTAAAGCATCCCTGTAAGTTAAGATGAGCATAAATGAAAACTGCACGATGGTGATGGCGATTCACGTACAAATCATCTCCCAATAGATCCACGTTTCCAGAAGGACGTTTATCGCAGCCCTTGTCGCATCGACTGAAAGCACAGGGCTGTCACCAGGTGATCTGTAGTAGGAATCAGAAAATAAAAACTTACGCATTGTCGTAATCGTGGTCGTCGCAAGTAGAGACTCTGAGACGCGTGTTCACTGCGTGTTTTGTGAAAACGGAAGAAGGGTAAACATTGATGAATGAAAGGAACCGTTGCCCTCGCGACAAAAGACGGCAACTTTTCTCGATCAAGATTAGCGCCGTAGGATGAATCGTGCCAAAACTAGCGCCGGAGACTCGTTAAGCTCAGTAATAAAAACAGCGATGTCTACAGATAAGTTGAGGTGTCTCCGTGCCGGTTTCACTGACATGCAGTCGTAAGCTGGTCCTAAGGAAATGGAGTCTGGTGCCTGTCCCTAGAGAGAACCAGTACCCACTGTATACTCATCGATTTCTATTGCAATTGCCACGTATCAAAAGACAGGCTGGAACGTTCAACGATGTGAGATTGGTATTAGTGCACATAAATCGGAACTGACACACCGGGGTCTGTATCTCATGTGAATGACCCTCTTGCGACAGCGTATGTAGGCGTTGGGCCCCCATTTTCTGGAGAGCATTCTATTGGTATTAAGAAAATGGCTGTCGGGGATACATTAGCGGAAAGAGACGCACGGCTTGCCTAACTCACAAGTGACGTATTGATGAGCACCCCTCCGAGGGCCCATCGGAAGACAAAGTCATGAAATGAAAATGTTTGCGACGCGAGGCGTCCTAAGACTATTGAGTATGCTAGAACACTGAGCCTCCCGGTAGATTGAGAATCTGAGATGGCGATTCAAAGTCATAGAAAGCAGTGCAGAATTGCAGCATCCATAATTCATCTAATGTCTGGGATGATAGTTCTGCTCCTTCGTCGTCCCTCTGGTCGTGAGGTGATCCAAAGTTGATCACCATGCAGCCGAAGAAAAGACGCACTCAGTACGCTTGGCGGTATTTTGTATCATGGCGAGCAGACAATTGACAGGTCATCTCGGGAAACATCGCCTGACAAGTATGGCATAGCATGAGTGAATTCCGATGCGCCATCAAGTCACAAAGAAGAGTGAGATGGCAGTACTACTCGTTGACGTAAACCTATCAAACTTGTTAACACTACGCATTTATTTCAGGGTCACTGGACGAACCGTCTCAATGCGAAGAATATTACAGGCCTGAT
>JAUDZF010000319.1:0-25073 GCA_030407055.1 Armillaria mellea | reverse complement strand
TTGATATGTCGTAGATTCGGCCACGACGTCGTAGCCACTTGCGAATACTGTCATTCGTACGGCGATTTTGCCTTCTTTGCTCTCTCAACATCTATGCTTTCCTATATACGCGAGATCGCAATTGTCGGGGTGCGTTCTCAGCTCTCGTTTCCCTTATACGAAGCTGATAAGGTCGTAGCTTGTGACCATTAGAGGAACATATAGAGAACGGCATCGAACACTAGGTATCGGCGCACTGATATGTGTCGCTGTGATGGAGGGCTACCTTAAAGCCACGCGTGTTATCCAAATACCTAATGAAGCTGATGCCAGTGTCTTCATGGTGAGCTCTTTCCCCCCTCCCAAAAATTCGTCATACTAACGAACTACAGTGGCACGATAACTTGCTCCTCCTTCGAAGAATTGCGTTCTTGTTCCTCCCTCTGATAATACATCTAGGTTTGAAGCCTTCTCCCTCGTCTCATCTCACCCAGACGCGAGCAACCATGACTCTCCAAGGCCTCATTAGCAAGCTGCACCTACTAAAATACACCCGCGGCGCCATCGCACGGACACCAGCTCTGCAAGCGGCCTCTCAGGAATGGTGGTCGCGCGAGCACGATGAAGGCGAATGGGTGAGGAACGACAAGGCGACGCAGGACATGGCTGGGAAGCTCGGGCTGGGCTTCAACGAGGCAGAGGAGGGAAAGGAGGAGGGAAAGTTGCGGACGAGTGCCAAAGCTGCGGTCAAGGGGTTAATGAGCGGGTTTGTCCCGAGCGATTATTGGGCTCCCTCGACCAACCGGGTCCCATGATGTACTAGTAAGTATCATTCAATGATGATGGGCATTTTACAGCCGAGAGTGGGATTCCAGGGCGTGTCAAGTCTTGTGGATAAATCAAAATATGATGTTTCAGGAAAATATACAAGGTTCGTTATCTGTTTCATGTTCAATTCGTACATTGACCGGTCCCTTGAAGATGATACACGGCATGCCGGAGCATGTGTATCTATCCACACTGTGATTCACATCGAAGTTGCGGGCAGACAGTAAGGTGGTGATAATCATACGGGGTTGCATGCTAAACACAAGCTGCGACACTCATCCTGATTAGGCGGTCACCGCTCGTTAATATTAATGCTGAGCAACAAGCAGGTGTACTCGAAGCTGCTGATATCATTTTTCAGGGCAACTTCCGCTGTGTGCCAGCCGCCGGTCCCTGACGCGCTAAAGCAGCGCATGAAGGTCCGGACCTGATAGCAAAGTGGCTTAGAATCGTCGAAAAAGGTACACCATTGGTCGATTTATCTCAGCAGTCAGACTTCGGCTGGTACTTGGACGAGATGGTCATTTTCCATTCCGATTCTGATATCCGCATGGACAATTACCCTGATGGGTTTGATTGAATCTGTCTATCCCCTTGATTGATGTTCATGTACACGTACATGCAGGTTTGAGTGCTTTTCAACGTCATGATCTGTGTCGTGATGAATAGCAAGGCAGCTAAAATCTGTCGAAATTTTAGTTGATCTACCTCATCAGCTAAACTTTGACGAAGTGAGAAAGGTATTGTCCATCCCGTGTCTTCAGCCTTTTCTCATATTATTTTTGGTTGATTCCGTCGCAGATACACGTAGAGTATTGTCCCGATATATTATGTAAGGTTTATTTGAATCTCTTCCATTGCATGATTATTGATGATGTTCATGTACAGGTTGGACCGTCACTGATGAGACCTGGCTGCTCTCAACGTTATGATCCACGTCGCAATCTATACAAAAAAAGATTGCTGAAGATCTCTACCTGCGCGAGATAAGAACACGGACAGCTTCTTCAACCAAAATCAATATGACATTTCGTCTCGCGCGTTTACCATATGCTGCTCGAATGTTCATCCGATGAACCGGGCGTTTTTCTCTCGTCCAAGTGTACTCGCATCGGCCGATGATGCGTAATCGGAAGATTTCAAGTTCTGGATCTACAAAGCGCTGAGGGGGGCAAACATATGGTACATGTATCATCCATCTTCCAGACTGTGCTGTGTTCTTATCTCAATACAGTGAGCGCACTTCATAATCACATGCCCTGCTCCTTGGGTGGATAGGTATTCCATTGAGCCGCAACCCAAAGGGCCTTCGCATCATTTCTTGGCTGTTATTTTTTGGAGTCGGGCTCACATGGTGGCGCTCATAACCACCTTCTGTCGGCTTTGAAGATGTTTCTTCATTGGCGTGATAGAAGGACATCGAGAGAATGTAGAGGTGAAGTTCCGTCTTCTTTCTCCTCGCTGCTACATATGTCGTTCCATGACATCTCTCGGAATTCAGATGGATTAGGGCTTGGCGCAATCCAACTGAAGGTCCTAATGGCTGCGGATGAGCAAGTAAGCCGTATTACCTAGGTTTTTATTACGCCTTACCAATTCGGCGGTAATCAGTTATTTAATAACGAGGTGCTGTGGCATAATGATTGGCCGACTGTTCCGTTAATGACGAGCTTAGATGGGGAGCCCCATTGCAACTGTTACACGCGTCATGTCAGAGTCAAGCCAATCACCAATCAGTCTTACCCTGGCACAGAGAGATAGCGCTGCTGCGTTTGGACATATTCCCCCCCTTCTCTTATACTTGGTGCGAGAAACCTGCACCTAACTGGCGTGGATAGATGGGATCAGCTTATTGACTTTAATGCCAGTACTCGCTTCCTGGGGTCTGCTGTTCTCTTCGTGCTCGCAACGAGACCTGTTTTTAGCTTATTTATTGGCAATTCGCGTACCCATGTAAATGTCCAGTGCCGTTATGGTCCGATGCAGCTAGCTTGAACTTATCCCAGTCAGGGGGCTTTTGAAGGCAACCTTTAAGGTTCATCTCAGCACGGGTCGAAATGGTAATGTATAGAGTTGTAATTCAAAAAGTACGCGGCACGGCACCGGGGGAGACCGGGAATATGGCGGCGATTAGAGATACGTAAAAATAATTATAATAAGTAACCGGCAAAACCAAGTAAGCCTCCGGGGAGAACTTGCTTGGAGACGCCCACCAAGCCACCCTTATTGTCCTACTCTCCTACCCTCGGGGACTGAAAAGAGGCCTCATCCTCGCTACGACGCGGTGGTGGAACAATTCGTTTGGTGAGGAGGACGTTGGTCTCTGCGTCAGTTTACAGGATACTCATTCTTGAAGAGCCAGGTTTCATGCACACTGGGGTATTGTACGAAAAACCATGAAGAATTTCGTTTTATTCGCTCTCTGGCTGATGGTGAAGGGTGCTGTGGCGGAAGGAGGCGACTTGGGTGCCCGTGGTGAGTTTTTCGCTCTTTTCATGTCTGTGCCGGCTAGTGGGAAAGGCGTATTGGAGTACAAGTCGTCGAGCATCGCTGTTGGCAACGAGTAACCATGTCACTCGGATGCCTTGGATGACCGTCGCTTCGCTGTGGGCAGTGTGATTGTCACGTATGTGGCGAAATTAGGCTCATGCTAACCGCGTTTTCGGCTCTGAGGACTTGGCGCACGATGGCGGCTGCGTTTGACTCTGCGTCGATCTGTCATTATTATTAGCAGAGGTGGCATTTTCTTCAATATTGCCTGTGCCTTACCCGGCGACTCTTGTCCTTCAATTCATTTCCTCTGTTCCTCAGCTGACAGATACATATTCCAGGTTTCGCTCAACCGGCGCTGTTAGAACGTCAAGGTGTGTCTCGTTATCGGCATTAAATCGCTTATTTCAACTAAATATCTCTATTCAGCTGCTTCGTCCAGTGCTACAACCACTTCTAGCTCTGCATCGCCTTCTTCTACGCCATTCTAGTATTTGTTGGCTCCTACAGTTTTACGACATGTACTGCGGGGAGCCTCCGATGGGTGTATTCTGGTCCCCAAAGTCCCCTTGTCGCTCACGATAACGAATATCAACGTTACGCAAATTGGTTCTTCATCCGTAACCCCATCATCTTCTTCCACTGCATCGCGTAGTCCCATCACGGACCTTGCGGCTCGGGCTGTTCCCACGTATCTCACTGTTCCCAACTGGTGATGATGATGATGATAGCTCCAATTCCTCAGGCGGTGTCATTGTCAAGTTCATCACCACCGGTGCTGATCCCATGAATGATTCATTCACTTGGGACAAGGTTAATGTTCCGCAGGGATGGTATACAATCTGGGCCACAATGGAGGCTTACCGGATTTTAGCCAGACCCCAAGTTCCCGCTTACTTCGTCAGTAACGGGTCCGACGTCTCCTGCCTCTTGAGTTCTGGTGGATCTTCATCTTCATCTTCACCTTCATCCACCGTCATGAGCAGCAGGACATCTTCTACCACCAGCCCGTCTCCCACTGCTATCGTAGGTGCCGTATCTTCCGTCAACAAGGGCGCTATCGCTGGCGGTGTCGTAGGCGGCGTTGCTCTACTGTCAGCAGTGCTCGCTGCCCTCCTTTACTTCCTTTGCGCCTCTCAACGTCGCCGCCGTACCTCCACCCATGATCATCCTGATGGCGGGGCCGTAGGTAGATGGGGCACCCTCGGCTCCTTCGACTCTACTCACAGCAGCAAATCCCACCCCGCCAAGACGACGAAGCAAAAGGCCAAGACGTACAACGGCGTTGGCGTCGTCGGCATAGGAGGATATCCTGCTAGTAGCAGAGCCGAGAGGCATCATTCACAGCCAGATTCACTCGGCCCCATCGTCTCTTACGGGCACGCTGTAACTGAGAGCCCCGTCTCAGAAGAAGGCTTTAACCCTTACGCCGCGTACGAGGACAAGCACTCCGCGCGCTTCCCAGCCTCTCTCTCAGATGAGAACGGCGAAGAGCTGGTCATGACTCCCACAATGGCCTATAGCCCGCGCCTGCCGCATGCCGGCCGCCAGTCAACGTCCTCCATCGAGTCGTACGTCCTGAACAACAACTTCAGCCGGCCGCGGAGCCGAGACCAGGCGCAGCGGATGCCGCCCTCGCCGGAGGTGTACCCCGAGTCGCCCTCGACGAGCAGCGTGGTGCCCGCGGAGAGCCGTCGGTTCTCATCACCAGTCCTCCCTGTGGATGATGGCGTCTATGTCGGGTACCAGCAACAACAACAAAGCCTCCGGCAGACTCCCCGCCGGATGCCCCGCAAGCCCGTCCCATCGTACAATCCCTCGGACTTGCCCGAACCCCTCCCAGCACATCTCCATTCCTCGATGACGAGCCTCTCACATACTCCCTCGCCCGCGCATTCAGTTCACTCCCTCATTCTGACGGAAGATGTCCATCAGCTGATACACAAGGGGAGCTTCTCAGATGGAAGACCTGTGCATGTGCTGATGCCTGATCTTCCGCCTCCACAACGGAATTAGGGAGCATTCTCCCTGCTCCGGAGCTTTCCACCCCTTCTTATGTATTCATCTAACGTTTAAGTCTTATTTCACTTGTTCACGCCTCCATTGCCTGTAACATCTTCGCACGCACTATTTCGTCACGGTTTTTCTCTTTTTTGTCATGGATGGATACAACTGTGTTGGTATGGTAAAGATCTGGCATTGTTACCTAGCATTGGCTCTCTACGCTGACTTTCGTGTATGTTCCTTGTTGTTGATTATAATGTGCTTCTGTTTTATACATCTTGCCCCCCCATTTTCATGTGTACTCTTAGCATTGTTTTTAATAAGTTCAAAAGGCAATGTATTGTCGTAATACCACAGCATGTACAAACGCAAGTTGAAAACGAGTAAGAATAAGAATAGCAATGTCCGATATGACTAGCGAATGCTTCTTGACGCCGGCGTCAAACGCTGCACGAATCTTTGGAACAAACTACTCTTCGGCACCACTTCTCGAACCCACGTCGGCTTCTTGAGGTCCCTAAACATATGCCCTTTCCTCACCACCGATTCGTCCCCTAGGATACCCGGCACTTCCTCAATCTCAACCGGGACCATAGCAGCATGTGTCTCAGGAGTTATAGGTGCCAAACTGCTTGCTGCTGACGTCAGTGAAGCACTTGCATCAGGAACAACGAGGGTCGATGATTCTACAGCCGACGGTGCTAGAGCATACATCGGAGAGGCAGAACCAAACTCCTTGACGACGAGCAATCCGATCCTATCGATGAAAGAAGGGGTGATGTTGAGGAGACCGATGCCACAGGATGAAAGAGCAGGCTGCATAGATATCCCGGAGCGGCGAAGGCAGGCTGAATTGCGAGGGGATGTCTTGTCAGGTTTGATGGGCATGGATTCACTCGTGATGGGATCCTGGGCTGGAGAGAAGAATGTATCGAGCGCGATGATCTCGCTACGGAGCTCTGGAAGGGAGATACGCGACGAAGGGTCAAGGTCAAAGATCTTCTTGAAAATGCTGTTCGCGCCCTCCGAGATGGGTAGAACGGCCAAGAAATAGTCGTTGTTGGTAAGATAGGCCTCGAAGCACTTGTCTTTCCTCTTGGCTACCTCCCACGGTGAGCGAGCCGTGGTCATGTTGAGAAGAAGCACGCCAAGGGCCCAAATATCGTTGGCTCGCGTTGAATAAGACTTGCCCCGGAAGCCGAACTCCTTGCCGATGCACTCTATCCAAAGCGAGTTTAAACCGGGTAGCATACAATAGGCATACGACTTACCGGGACTCATGTACTCCCAGCTGCCGCACCTATGCTCATCCGAATACGGCTCTAGCGTAGCCAAACCAAAGTCTGCGAGGAACGCTTGAGAATGACCCTTCGAAAACAAGATATTCTCCGGTTTGATGTCGCGATGAAAGACGCTATGTTGATGACAGTAGTGCAGGGCGTCAAGTATCTGTAGAAAGGCGACTTTGACTCTGTCCGTCCGCTGAGTGAAGTAGCCTTCCGTGACGATGGCATGGAACATATCGCCGCCAGCACAGAGGTCGAGCACAACGTAGACATAGGGTTTATCGATGATGATTTCGTGAAGAGTGACGACGTTGGGATGGTCAGAAGCGGCAATATGGCTGAGGAATTCGCGCTCTTGGAGACTCGCCTCGAACGAACCACGCTCGGGTTTACGAAGGCACTTGACGGCGAAGCAAGAAGGATCGTCCTTGTGCGAGGTAACGTCAATCGCCCGGTAGACCTTGCCAAAGCTGCCAGCGCCAAGACAGTCCATGAAGAGAAGGCGGGTCGTTGAGAAGGGTACCGGAGAGGTCAGGGATTGGTGCAGGTTTCGAGGATTCGTCAGGCATATTGGCAAGATAGAAGTGAAATAGGTTGTGCGGGAAAAAAAAGGGACTATCAAAGTCGAAGAAGGTGAAGGATGGGAAGCAAGATGCATTGGCGGGATACGCCTTTTTTAGGACTCAGTGTTTGGCTTGGCTTGGCTATGCGCACGTATGAGCAGGACGCGCGGCAGGAAGTCACGCCGACAAGATTTGTCCTCACGCGCTTTCATTCCCCGACGTCGCAAACTCGTTTTCACTCTCGAGTAACTTCCTCTTTCCTAATGATTAGAAAGATCTCGAAAAATCTGTCTACGCTGCTTTTTTCCGATGAAAATAGGTCATTGCTGCTCGATTAGTGCTCATAATCCGGGCATATTCCAGGAAAACTCTGTACCCGACCGTTAACCGTGGAACAGTGAGAAAGAGTGAGGCTAAAAACGAACCGATAATTATACGCTGTCATATCCTCCTTTCTCCAGAAAGTCCGACTCCAATCCCGACCTGCCGAAGCAATCTTTCTTGCAAGATCTTCATGGCTATTGTCCCCTCTCAGATCGCCACGGAAGAATACAAGCGCGTCCCAGAGATCTGAGTAGTCTACTTGGATGGGAATGTAGTGGACCCAGGGCATGAGCCTATCTGTGAACCTGGACAAGAATTCAGCTAAACAAGTATTAACTGCTATTCGGCATCACGAACCATTCGGGATAGATAGTAGACTTGAAGATGAGCGCATGAGAGGACAGGAGCCATTTAAAACGTCCAGACCATGCATCACCATCAACCTACATAAAAGAAGGGTGAGCAACGAAAGATAGGAACCAAATCACGACTCGGATACTAACATCAAAAACGTACTTGTGCCTCGCCTGCTCCTTCCCCGTCCGCTTCTTCATATACTGGTACGACCTATCCAATTCCTCACAAACATCAGGATCACACTGTCCAAGACCATCCGAGAACGCAATATCAAGCATCGCCGGCCCATACCTCGCCTTCTGGACCGACTCACCCTTCCCCACCCGTTCCTCACTCGATCTCGGTGGCGCCAAAATCGTCACATTACCATCCATCCCCTTCTCGGCCCAATCCATCATCCGTACACGGTGCGAAAATCGCCATTCCATGTCCTCAACGAGAGGGATCCCCGTCGTACGGCCTCGCCAATGCAGTCGATCGTCGGTCTTCTTCTCCCATGGGATGGCCTCCTCATCAGAGAGCTCACCCGACCAGTTAGTCACGTGCGCGATGGTAATGTCGTGATGCAGCAATGTTTGGGAGTAGGCAAAGGAGGGGACCATACGATAGGAAGGAACGGGGCCTTTTCCGAACGATAGGAATTGTCCGTGTTCGCGAAGGAGGCGTGGATGTAAGCAGGGATCCATCGACTTTCGGTGGTTAAAGACGAAAGTTTTGGGAGCGTTGAGTGACGGCAGTGGCCAGGATACATTGAAGGTGAAGTCAATGAGATCTTTCCTGGCGGGTGAACTTGGGTCGCAGCCGGCGATCCACCCGTAATCTTTGACAGGAACAGCAGGCTTGTCGACGTCGATGTCTGCAACCGCCTTAGCCGGTAAAAGAAAAGAAAAGCGGAATAACGTACGAGTTCCTGCACGGGCGTGTCCAGACATATTCTGCCGAAGTTCCCAGTCAGTAGCATGTTCCGGCTTGCCATGCGGATTGAAAACAGCGCGGAAGGGTGGTAGAAACTCATCGACATCTTCTAGCAGATCTGCAAGCATTTGAGCGCCGCTATGAACGTGGACGTGGGTGTCGGAGTCGCGAACGGTGTAGTTGACAAGTCCAACGCGACGTCCTTCCTCTTTACCAAGGGTAAATGTATCTTCATGACCCTCCCATTCCCTAACAATTCTGTGTAGATCAATCGGATTGACGCCCCAATAAGGCTCGAGGTCTCGATATATCTGATCGTACTCGTCTGGAAGCTGAACGTTGTGTTTCTCAACGTATTCCCACCTATGAACCGCTTTGATTTGGATGAATAGTACAAATAAGTGGAAACGCGCACCATTTATCGAATCCACGAGGAGGAGGTCGTCTATACCGGCGCTCGTATTCGTACACCGCCTCGTCAAGGGTCTTGCTCGCTCGCTGCAACTTGGCGTTCCACTTCCTCTCCGAAAACTCGATAAGCTGATAGATAGGATGCGGGAGTTCTGGATTGACTTCAAGCAGCCCGTTGGATAGGAATTCGTGCAGGGGTACATTATGTGGGACATTCTTATCGGCTCTCTCGTAATTCGAATTTCCTATAACCTCCAAATCCCCCCATGTATGGTAATAAAAAGGGTTGATGTACTTGGCCGGCCTGGTCGCCGTGAGTATTTCAGAGGTCCAGAATCCGCAGGCGAGAATGAAGCTGAACACGACGAGCTGCCGCCATGGACTTGACTTGCGATACCTTGGTGTGAGTCGTAGCATGCTATACAACCGAGAGGAACAGCTCGTGAGGGAATCGACTATAATAATACTGAGCAGCTCTGATCTCCCATGGACGATTTCATCTAAATTAATGGCTTCATAAGAGTGGATCTGAACCTAACTTCCGAGTGAGGGAAAGTACTTGCTAATCGAAGGACTGCTGACCTCGACCCAGCCTCTTAACACATCAACGAGATCCTCCGAGTGTATTTCTTCTGGGAATGTACTTAGGTCTTGACAATCACCGGTAAGTGCTTTCGCACAGTAATCATCCCGTTTTCCTGGTTATGGTATGCCTTCTCTTATAGAGATACTCGTATGGCGTGTAGTTGGTCCGAAATATATTGCAATCAGAACCAGGGCTACCCTGGGTTAGCGTGTCACCAATTTCAGTCGGCGGTTTTCCAGCCAGAGATCTGATAGTTGAGATACGCCTTGGAATGATGTCAGCTTCCTTGAGTGCTACACGGACAGTAATTTAAGACTGTGCATGAAGATGTATGCGATAATTACCAGGACTGCCAGCTTTCTGGGCGTGAATCAGAAGCAATGAACACACGTACCATCACATCATCCCGCATCGCCTTTCAGTGTCTTCAATTACATCTGTCAATTTAGGATCTAAAGATCAAACAGATGACATACGTGTTATTTTGAAAGATCATAGTGTGATTCTCGCTAAGCTTGAGGCCATGCGATCCCACATACAGCTGATCCTTACATAGTTAAAGGACCCGATTTGTCGATATCGAAGGAGGAACTCGGCAGTCGCAGAGGACGAAACCACTCACTGTTAGTCCATTGGACGGAGTCGTGGCGCTTTCCCTTCAAGTCCTTAGTACTTACAAATTTCCTATTGAAACTCCACCTAAGCTTCCCAATCATGACTTCCGTCGTTCATCTCTATCGTGTCTGTTAGAGTAAATGCCATAGAGAATGACCATGGGTAGTTCCAGGAGCCGCAGAGCTCACATAGTGAGGAGAAGTCTTAGCATGGAAAAGTCGTTGCATAGCACCCCAGTGTATGATTACAATATAACCATAAAGTGATGTATGAATTGACGAAATCTCGGCTGACTCCCGGGCAACTACTATCAAAAGGATGGTCAATGGCCAATACAGTCAACATAAGAAAACACTAACCTCATTTCTGCCCTGTCTTGGCGGGTATCGTGCCTATCGCCTGAACTACGTACTCTGACTTCAGCGCTTATAGCTCATTGCAACACGATCAGTGCTCATAATCCGGGCATACTCCAGAAACAGCCTGTACATGCCAGTTAATGCGCGGATAAATAAGGAACAACGAGGTATAGAACGAACCTGTAATTATACGCCGTCATGTCTTCCTTTCTCCAGAAAGTCCGACTCCAGTCCCGACCTGCCGAAGCAATTTTTCTTGCAAGATCTTCATGGTTATTGTCACCTTTCAGATCGCCGCGGAAGAATACAAGTGCGTCCCAGAGATCTGAGTAGTCTCCTTGGATGGGGATGTAATGGACCCAGGGCATGAGCCTATCCGTGAACCTGGACAAGAGTCCATGAGCATTACAGAACTGCTTATTGGGATCACGAACCATTCGGGATAGACAGTCGACTTGAAGATGAGCGAGTGAGAGGACAGGAGCCATTTAAAACGCCCAGACCAAGCGTTACCATCAACCTGCATGAAAACTGCGATTGAGCAACGAGATAAAGAAACGTCTCACACTAACATCAAAAATATATTTATACCTCGCCTGCTCCCTTTGCGACTGCCTCCTCGTAAACTCGTACGTTTTCTTCAGCTCCTCGCAAACCTCAGGACCACATTGGACAGGATTATCAGAGAACGCTATATCAAGCATCGCCGGTCCATACCTCGCCTTCTGGACCGACTCACCCTTCCCCACCCGTTCCTCACTCGACCTCGGTGGCGCCAAAATCGTCACATTATCATCTATCCCCTTCTCAACCCAATTCATCATCCGTATACGGTGCGAAAATCGCCACTCCATCTCACTAATGAGCGGGGTCCCCGTTGTACTACCTCGCCAATGCAGTCGATCGTCGGTCTTGTTCTCCCATGGGATGGCCTCTTCGTCAGAGATCTCTCTTTGCCAACTAGCCGTGTGTGCGATCGTGATGTCATGGTGCAGTAAGGTTTGGGAGTAGGCAAAGGAGGGGATCATGCGACGGGAAGCAAAGGGGCCTCTTCTGAAAGGGAGGAACTGCCCGTGCTCGCGAAGGAGGTGTGGATGCAGGCAAGGATCCATTGCCTTGCGGTGGTCAAAGACGAAGGTTTTGGGAGCGTCGGGCGGAGGTGATGGCCAGGGTACATTAAAGGTGAAGTCGATGGGATCCTTCCAGGCGGGCGAGGTCAATGGAGCGCAGCCATCGATCCATCCGTTGAATTTGACGGGAACAACAGGATTGTCAACATCAATATCTATGACAGCCTGAGCGTTACTTGGAATATGAAATAAAAGCTAAATGACTTACAGGTTCCTGCGCGAGCGCATTTGAGCATTATCTCCCGAAGTTCCCAATCAGTTACTTGCTCAGGATTGTCATGTGGATGGAAAACTGCGCGGAAGGGTGGTAGAAATTCGTCAACGTCTTCCAGCAGTTCGCCGAACATTTGAGCACCACTAAGGACGTGGCCGTGAGTGCTGGGATTGCGAATGGCGTAGTTGACAAGTTTAACACGATGTCCTTCCTCTTTACCAAGAGTAAACGTATCTTCGTGACCTTCCCATTCGCTGACGATTCTGTTTAAATCAATTGGGTTGACGCCCCAATAAAGCCCAAGGTCCCGGTATATCTGATCGTACTCGTCGGGAAGCTGTACGTTATTCTTCTCGACGTATTCCCACCTATGCACCGCTTAGATTCGAACGAATACAAACAAGTGGAAACGCGCACCATTTATCGAAGCCGCGAGGAGGGGGTCGTCTATACCGGCGCTCGTATTCGTCCACCGCCTCGTCAAGAGTCTTACTTGCTTGCCGCAGCTTAGCTTTCCACTTTCTCTCCGCGACTTCGATAAGCTGATAGATAGGATGCGGAAGTTCTGGATTGACCTCAAGCAGCCCGGTCGGCAGGAACTGGTGCATGGGTACATTATGTGGGACATTTTTATCGGCTCTCTTGTAATGCGAATTTCCTATAACCTCCAAATCCCCCCATGTATGGTTGTAAAAATGGTTGACGTACTTGACCGTAGCAGGCCGGGTGAATGCTTTGAGTATATCAGATGTCCAAAATCCGCAGGCGAAAATGAAGCTGAACACGATGATCTGCCGTCCTAGGCTTGACTTGCGATACCTTGGTGTGAGTCGTAGCATGCTACAAACGGATAGGAACAGCTCGTGAGGAAAATGGCTAAAATAATACTGAGGAACTGTATTAACACATTCAATGTGCAACACTGATTTCATATGGACCATTCTGTCCAAATCAATGGGCTTCATAAAAGTCCAAACCTAGTTTCCGAGTGAGGGAAAGTACCTTCCGATCGAAGAACTGCTGACCTTGACCCGGCCTCTTGACACATCAACGAGATCCTCTGAGTGTATCGTATGGGAATTACATAGGTCTTGGCAATGACCTGTGAGTGCCTTCGCACAGTAATAATCAGCATGCGTTCTGTTTTCAAAGATGTCCGCAAGACCCCCGGTTGGCCCAGGAAATTTTGCAATCAGATCCAGGCCTACCCTGGGTTAGCGTGTCACCGAGTTCAGCCAACAGGTTGCAAGAGCCAGAGCTGAGATATGTCTAGAAATGATATCAGCATACTTGAGTGTCCGTCGAACAGTAACGTGCGACTGTGCATGGAGAAGTATACGACGATCAGCAGGACCGCCATCTTGCTTTATGGGTATGAATCATAAGCAATGGAGACACATACTCTCTCAAATCATCACGCATCACCTTTCAGTGCCTTTAATTGCATTTGTCAATTAAAAAACTAAAGATGGGAACAGAAAACACACACGCTCTTGAAAGATCGTAGTATGATTCTTCCTAAGGGTCATGAATCCGCTAAGCTGACACCGGTCGGCTAGGGTAACTCCAAAGGAACCAGCTCCATGCACCACCTCGTGCCCTGTAGCCCAAGTTATGGTGGTGTCGACTCCCCCCCTCGGCACCAAGGAATCAACGCACAAAGATAGAGCTATACCATTGAAGCACCCAGTACATCTACGGTGGCTACGGGGGCTGGCCACGAGGAGCGGCGCCGCATCTCTCTGTACATAGATTACGGGTGGCGATCTTTTGCAGCTTCGAGATATATTGAGTTGATGAAAAGGGTTGGATCGAAAATAGGAAGGTGCACGTGTTTACCGCTTCCCGATTCTTTCCGAAGAATGACATTGAGAAAATCCTGCATCAGGTCAAGGTCCTTTGAAAACGAATCGGATAAAGGCAAAGAATCGGGGACTCAGCTTCCACTGTTACTAGATCAACCAATATGGCGAGGGTGGCCTTTGTCAAAAGCACCTTCACTTCTGCGTATGCTACCGACGACGACCAACGTACCCTAAAGCTCTCTTCGCCCATATCCTTACGTCCCACAGATCTGGAGAGAAAATCCTGGATGCCACAAAAAGGTATCTGAACAAGAGAATCGGTGACACTGCTCCGCTACAATATTCCCTTCAGCAATGATTTACTAAACTCGAGCCAGTCCATGCCTCGGCGGTTGTGAAAGACAGTCGATCAATCGATCGCCTTCCCTAATTGATCAATCGTCCTCAAGTTGTCCATTTCCTCAAATGGAGACGAAAATTGAAATGGGGCAGGATCTCGTCGCTAGTGAGCCCATACGACACCCCGACAAGGAAGACACAGCTAGGAAGCTTAGGTTGGGTGTCAACGAAAGGTAAGGACGAGCAGCGCTACAACCGCGACAACAAGTAGCTTTGTTCTTAACGTATTATGAAGCAGGTGGGTTGATTTTCAAAGTACGGCTGCGGCGGCGAACCACTTCGTAAGCCTGTTGAGCTAAGTCGCGATATGCCCCCTTAGTCCATATGGGTTAAAGTCTATTGCAATACACCCTTTGACCAGATAGCAAGCATGTGTCAGGAAGTATCTATGTCAAGAAATCCAGCACCCACGACATAAATTCAGACTGGATCGTACTAGCAGAGTGTTATCCATTCTATCGAAGTCTTCGGTATCGGACCACCCGGGAAAATGAAGAGCACAAGCTGCCCTTCCTTTTTGCTACGTTTGGCTCGTTCTACCTCTCGTTTCCATTCAATAGGATCGACAGAAGTCTCGTACTCTTTCGCTTGTCCCACCGACACCTTCAAGGGTGCAGATTGATAGTCCATGTGCGTTATTAGTAGGACTCTGTCGTCGAAGCCGAACTTTGTGTAAAAGTCATTCGTTGCTTTTTTAATCTGCCCTTCTTCACATCGCAGGTCAGTCAGCAAGACATGATGCAGAAACGGTTCGTCGCATAGCATGACATCTTCCGGATAGCCATCTAATTCAAAAGTTATAATGTCAGTTGATGAAAGTTACGAGAAGAATGGAGACCGACCTCTTCGTCTGATCCTCTTTTGGCGACAAGAATCCCGGTGAGTATCACCTGCTGCCTTTTGACAACTCCGAGAGCAAAAAGTCAATCCACATCCGCTGCAACGGTGGAGTGCTGCCTCCATATTCCCATATTCATCGACTGATTCGCACTACAGAAATCAGGAGCGGGAGTGAGATGAAAGGGGGAGTTGTAGAAACACAGAGTGTACCTCCGTGTTCGTGCAAAAGTTGGGTTTGTGGTCCCCATGTAGCTTGGATCGCGTCTCCCAGCGATGCTTGGTGACATCCAGCAGCATAGTCCATGAATTAGCCAGCTTGCTGGGAAAACGAGGCGAGTTAATCACGGATATATCTATCTTCCTCAATGATTTCTGAACCTGTCGCAGAACGGTACGCCAGATAAGGTTGGTTGCGATAACGCGGAGAATTTCTGACAGGCCGTGGCAAAGGTACGCAGGCGGGTTGATCAGGGAACACTTCAATACTGACGAGAGATGGGTATGTTTTAGTGCTTGAACTATCCAGCGAGGTCCCCGTAATAACGCCATTTGAATGCAAAACAAGCAGTTCATGATAACTCCGATTATGTCAGGGTATTTCCCTTCCATGGCGGTCTGCGGGTGAGCCTCGATAGCGCGTGAAAGGATGTAACACATCCATGGAGTTGACTTGGCCAAACGGAATGACAATCCCAGTGAAGAATCTTCATCCGAAAGGGCGCGCACCATCGACAGATCGTCCTTTATGACATCCCATGGAATATCCACGCAGTCAATATCGCAGACAAGTCGGGATAATACCGACGTGAGTCGCGGCACAGGTAGTTCTTGCTTCATCGTCTGAACCAGCATCTTTGTAAGTGCATTATTGGAAGCAAAAAACGGAAGCATCAATTCAGAGAGGGAGACCAGCTTGTGCTCCGACGCAACAATCCACACGTGCGCCACACATGTCATGATGTCCTGGGAGTCATGAAGCATGCTAGGAAGCCTTAGCATGACCGACGACAGAGCCAAACCGGAGACTACACCGGTTCTGGAAAATGTAAGCAGCATATTCGTATCCGGTTCTTCATTGCCATCGAATAACTCCGGGCGTCTTAACACAACTTGGTTGAAGAAAAACATAATCCAAGGCAGAAGACGAGGCCAAAGGTCCATGGCCTGGCTAAGTATGTGAGGTTTGATGGTCTTGGGATCTGCATACACTAGGACTTTTATCCCGTGGATGCAAGCAGATGAGGTCGCTAACGGTATCATCAGCTCTCCGAAATCCTCTTCTGAGACTGAGGCAGGATCATAGTGGATTCCTTCCGCAGAGATTAACGCAATGTTGCGTCTGACTTGATTCAAGATCAAGGAGGGATTGATAGTCTTGCTAAACACCGCGTTAATCAAGTCTTTGGACGGAAAGCTGTCGTCCGAGAAGTCTTGCCAGGGCCGACGCTGCGCGTTACGGCGTGTAGTTGGATGAGGCATCTGTAGAAATTTGAGTACGTTGCCTTTATAATGAATTCATCTTACGCACTGGACTCTCCAGCAGACTGTATGTCAATCAAAGATTGAAATAGTAAGTTGAAAATACTTTTACAAGACGTTGATGCATGACGTACAAAAGTTGGCGGCCAGTCAGCGTCGGATCAAGTGGAGTTTGAAAAACGAGTAATTTAATTGGCGTGAGGGCCGCTTTCAAGTTGTACGACCCAGGCGAAAGCGAGCTCTACAAACAACTCTCCCAATGGCTGTCAAACACTGGCAATCTCGTAGCGCTTTCCTCCGTCCTTACTACTTGCCTCGTTGAAGGCCTAACCCAACTTGAATCATGTCTGTTGAAGTGGATGTGATAAAAATTGACCAGGATTAGTTCGAGGAGTCGCAGAGGCACGGTTGTGACAAGAGATGCTAGCTCATTTCGTCCTGGCCCAAGGGTATAACACAGTGCATGAAAAAGTCGTCGCATAACACCACAGTGTATGATTACAATCCAAAAACGGAGGGATATAAGAACTGGCCCAGCTCCTAGCTCATGGCAGAGCAACTACTATCAAAAGGATTATTCATGCGCCAATGCAATCGGCATAAGAAAAGGCCAACCTTATTTATCCCCTGTCTTGACGAGTATCGTACCCATCGCCCGCCCTACCATGAATCCAACTACGTACTCTGACTTCAATTGTTATAGCTCATCGCGAGGCGATCGGTGCTCATAATCCGGGCGTACTCTAAGAAAACTCTGTAACCGATCGTTAACCATGGAACTTTGAGAAAGAGTGAGGCTGAAAACGAACCTATAATTATACGCTGTCATATCCTCCTTCCTCCAGAAAGTCCGACTCCAATCCCGACCTGCCGAAGCAATTTTTCTTGCAAGATCTTCATGGTTGTTGTCACCTTTCAGATCGCCACGAAAGAATACAAGTGAATCCCAGAGATCTGAGTAGTCTGCTTGGATGGGGACATAGTGGACCCAGGGCATGAGTCTATCAGTGAACCTGGAAAACAGTTCATGAATATTACGGAGTTGCTTATCGGATTCACGAACCATTCGGGATAGATAGTCGACTTGAAGATAAGTGCATGAGAGGACAAGAGCCATTTAAAACGTCCAGACCACGCGTTACCGTCAACCTACATGAAAAGAGAGATTGAGCAACGAGAGAAACTTGAAACCTCTCATACTAACATCAAAAATATATTTATACCTCGCCTGCTCTTTCTGCGACCGCCTCCTCGTAAACTCGAACATCTTCTTCAGCTCTCCGCAAACATCAGGATCACACTGCACAGGATCATCCGAGAACGCTATATCAAGCATCGCCGGTCCATACCTCGCCTTCTTGACCGACTCACCCTTCCCCACCCGCTCCTCACTCGATCTCGGTGGCGCCAAAATTGTCACATCATCGTCCATACCCTTCTCAACCCAATTCATCATCCGTATACGGTGCGAAAATCGCCATTCCATGTCCTTTACGAGAGGGACCCCGGTCGTACTACCTCGCCAATGCAAGCGGTCGTCAGTCTTCTTCTCCCATGGGAGCACCTCTTCGTCAGGGAGCTCGGCCAGCCAGCTGGCGGTGTGCGCGATGGTGATGTCGTGATGCAGTAAGGTTTGGGAGTAGGCGAAGGAGGGGACCATGCGGCGGGAAGGAACGGGGCCTTTTCCCCATGGGAGGAACTGTCCGTGCTCGCGAAGGAGGTGTGGATGCAGGCAAGGATCCATTGCCTTGCGGTGGTCAAAGACGAAGGTTTTGGAAGCGTCGGGCGGAGGTGATGGCCAGGGTACATTAAAGGTGAAGTCGATGGGATCTTTCCAGGCAGGCGAGGTTGGAGCGCAGCCAGAGATCCATCCGTGATCTTTGATGGGAACAACAGGATGGTCGACATCGATGTCTATGACGGCCTGATTGTTACTTGGAAGAGAAAGGAAAGGGGAAATGACGTACAAGTTCCTACCCGAGCGTGTTCGAACATTTTCTCCCGAAGTTCCCAATCAGTAACATGTTCCGGGTTGTCGTGGGGATGGAAAACTGCGCGGAAGGATGGTAGGAATTCGTCAACGTCTTCCAGCAGTTCACTGAGCATTCGTACACCGTCAAGGACATGGACGTGAGTGCCGAGGTCGCGAATGGTGTAGTTGACAAGTGCAACACGATGTCCTTCCTCTTTTCCTAGAGTGAAGGAGTCTCCGTGGCCCCCCCATTCGCTCACGATCCTGGCCAGATCAATTGGGTTGACGCCCCAATAAGGTTCGAGGTCTCGATATATCTGATCGTACTCGTCTGGAAGCTGAACGTTGTTCTTCTCGACGTATTCCCACCTATGCACCGCTTAGATTTGAACGAACAAAAAGTAGGGGAAACGCGCACCACATATCGAAGCCACGAGGAGGGGCTCGTCTATACCGACGCTCATACTCGGCCACCGCCTCGTCGAGAGTCTTGCTTGCTCGCTGTAGCTTGGCTTTCCACTTTTTCTCCGAAAATTCGATGAGTTGGTAGATAGGGTGAGGGCCCTCTGGATTGACTTCAAGAAGCCCGTTCGACAGGAATTCGTGCATGGGTAAATTTTCTATGATCTTTTCATCGGCTCTCCCGTGCTGTGGATTCTCTAGACCTCCCAAATCTCCCCACGAATGATATATAGGTCTGACATGCTCGATCGTAACAGGATCTGTGAACGCCTTGAAAGCCATATTAGTAGTATACAAGAGAATTGTCCAGCATCCTCCGGTAATGATAAAGAGAGTGATCACAGCAACCTGTTTTCCCGGGTTTGACCTGCGATAAGTTGGAGTGAGTCGTAGCATGCTACGCAGAAAAGAATGTGAGGAAAGCGTCCAAAGAGAAAGGTATCGTGGGTGGATCCGGAACAAGTTAGAGATCTTCATTTTGTATGCATCACGATGTGGATCTAGACATTGAGAGCAGCTGCATCAATCATGCAACGGGTTAAGTCAAAGATCGAATCCAACGATTTGTTTATCCAGGAATCAGAAAATAATATGAAGAGGACAAGACCTCTGTCGCAAGTCGAAGTGTAGCCGATGAAGGATGTTAGTTGAATTTCGTGCCGGGTCTACTCTGGCTCAGGGTATCGCCGATAGTTTGCGAGCTCCAGAGGTCCGGCAGTTGAGATACATCTTGAAATGATGTCGGCAGCTCAGAGTTCAAAGGACACACACACGCCGCCATCGCACACTGCATCCTGCATCACCTTTCATTGCTGTTAACATAATAACAGAACATGAAACAGATAACATACATTCCTTAAAGGGTCATGATTTGATTCTTCAGAAGCTTGCCGTGGACTCTAGACTGGAAATGAACGGATGATACTTACAAAATCACGGAGCACAATTAACTAATGTCGAAGAGGAAGCCCAATAATCGCCAAGGAAGGCCAGGAAGTAATCCCTTGTCATCGTGTTTGAGGGAAAGCTCGGGGCCATAGAGATTATATCTGATCGCGGTTAGTTCGTCGCGGCGCATAGGCACGAGAGGTCCTGACTCATTTCGTCCCCCCTCCAGGGTATATGTAAGACATTTTTGTTGAGGTCAGGTTATTTAGCGCAGCGGTACGTGCCAGAACTGGGGACGAAGGTCAAGAGCTCAATTTATTCTAGCTAGTATATAACATACCTGGGGACGAAGGTCAAGAGCTGAAAAGTCTTGACCTTCGATCTCCCCCGTAATATGCTACGATTACATAATGTACGCGACGAGTGATAGGCTGGGAGGACGTCTCTCAACACTCCCCCTCGACTGAGCATGCCTACGAGGATGCAGGGCTTAGACCTAACAGGGAAACCATATGCCGCATCTTCTCCTTCCCTAATGCCTTCGTAAGAGCATCTGCCGGCATGTCCTCAGATCGCAGATGGATAACCTCGATACGTCCTTTCTCGACTTCATCTCTGAGCCAATAGAAGCGCAAATCAAGGTGCTTGACACGACCGTGATGTTCTGGATTGCGTGCAACTGACAGTGCCGATTGATTATCGATGTACAGAATAGATGGACGTGAGAACGAATATCCAAGTTCTGTAAGGAGGTTGCGAAGCCAAAGGATCTCCTGGCCGGCTGAAACTGCTGATACGTATTCAGCTTCTGTAGTGGACAGGGTTACGAAAGGTTGCAGACGGCTCATCCAGCTGACAGCGCCTGTGCCTATTTTGACCACATAACCACTTGTTGAGCGCCCAGTGTCTTTGTCTCCCCCGTGGTCGGCATCGCAGTATGCCTTGAAATCAGAGGCTTCCTCGGTGGGAGAGCCAGGTTCAGGAGAGTAAATGATACAATAGTCCAATGTCCCTTTGAGGTAGCGTAGCAGTCGCTTCAGAGCTTCCCAATGGACGGTACCGGGGTTCTTGCTAAAACGAGCAAGAACACTGACGGGATAGGCGATGTCAGGCCTTGTAGCGATGGCAAGGTAGGCAACCGAACCCAGAACATTGAGATAGGGTACGGTTCTCATGACTTCGTATTCCTTGGGTGTTTGGGGTGATTGTTCCGCCGTTAGCTTTATGCCAGGATCAAGAGGCATTGAGACTGAGTTGCAGTCTGCCATTCCTGTGCGGTGAAGGATGTCAAGGATGTATTGGCGCTGGGAGAGTGTGAGAGAGTGTGTGGAGCGGTCCCTTTTGATTTCGACGCCGAGGAGATATGATGTTGGACCTAGATCACGGAGCTTGAAATGTCTCCTGAGGTCATCGATAACTTGTTTGACATCATTTGGGTTTCTCGCAGCAATGGTCATATCATCTACAAAGACCGGAATGATGATCCGTTCATCTTCTCTCTTGTAAACCCATATGCTGTGTTCGCATTTTACTTGCTTGAAACCCATGTTTTGTGTGAGTGTCAGGTGAAGCTTCTTGTGCCACTCTCGTCCAGCCTGCTTTAGCCCATATAGAGACTTGAAAAGGCGCCAAACCCACTGTCTTTTGGGGCCCTCCTCTTCGAACCCTTCTGGCTGCTCCATGTATACTTCTTCTCTCAGTTCCCCATTCAGGAATGCAGATGAGATATCAACACTCCAAAGCTCCAAGTCTTCGAGGGCACCGAGGGCTAGAATAGTTCGTAAAGCAGCCCATTTGGGTGTAGGGGAAAAGGTCTCGGTGTAATCAAAACCAGGGTGTTGTGAGTATCCCTTAGCGACAAGTCTGGCCTTGTGATGCTCAATTGATCCATCGGCATTACGCTTGATCTTGAATACCCAGCGACTACCCACTGGTTTTCGATCTGGAGGGCATGGTACAAGTTCAAACACCTCATTTTCAACTAAGGCTTGTATCTCCTGAGTGGCCGCTTCATACCAGCTGGAGGCTTCTTCTGGAGTACGCTTCATCGCCTCGTGGAAGGTCTTGGGCTCATTGTCATGTGTTGATGCTTTGCTTGCTGTCTCCGTTATGCCTTGAAATGCGAACTCAAGTGCCTCTTCCATTGTCAGGTATTCAGATGATTGGCATGAGAATGCTATGCCATCAATAATAGCCTCGTCTGATATTGCAGTCACATGGGCCTCTTCTTCGAGGTCTTCGGTATCCTGGTCTGCATGCCTGGGAGACCATGGGCCTTGATAGTTCCATGGTGGGCGATTTTGATTTTGAGCTGCATGGTGACGCATCCCACGGCCATAACCTGGGCCAGGATCATACAGTCCATCATCACAGGTTTTATATTCATGTCTGCCCAACGTCGTAAGAGGCGGTGGAGATGGAGATGGAGATGGGGTCAACTCTGGAAGGGGTCCAGTGAATGGTGAGCCGGGAGGTGTTGAGACATCAGGTAGCAAAGGTGATGTTGGTGGTTCATCATCGGTTGGTGGTTCCAAAGGTGGTGGATCATCGTTATCTGATTCTCCCCCTTGATCTGGCACCACAGGGAGATCATTCACAGGTTCAAGCAGTGAGGGAAACAGGTCTCCGAAAGGGTTGATAAGTGTTTTTGTATTTCCAGGGAAGACATGTTCATCGAACACGATATGGCTTGAGGTAATAAATTTTTGTGTTACTGGATTCCAGCACATCCAGCCTTTTGTGCCGGTCGGATAGCCAACAAAGATGCATTTAGAACTACGTGGTTGTAAACCCCTGCGCTTGTTCTTTTTGACATGAACATAGGCAAGACACCCCCAAACACGTAAGTTGGAGACATCTGGTTTATGCTTGTGCCAGCCAGTATAAGGAGTCATTCCTGGGAGTGGTGCAGTGGGACAGCGATTTCGCACATACACAAATGCCTGTACAGCCAGCCCCCAGAAGGAGGGAGGAAGATGAGCTTCATAGAGCATGGCGATAGCTCCTTCGGCGATGTCTCTGTTTGCACACTCTGCTATGCCATTTTGGTGTGGTTCATCGGGCTCAGTGTGTCGCTGTAGTATCCCTTTGGCAGCACAAAATTGGTCAAATTGATGACCCATGTACTCCCCACCACCATCATCCTGCTCCTCTAGAATTTTGAGACCATGGAAGTTTTCCACATATGCCTTGTATCGCTTAAATTCAGCAAATGCCCCACTCTTGTTCTTTAACAATGAGACATCTAACCATCGCAGAGCACCACAGATGAAAGTAACCCAATAACGGCATCCGTCATGCGTGGCAATAGGCATAGGCCCTTTTAGATCAGAGAATATGACTGTGAGTGGTCGCATGGGGAGGAGTGAAGGACCTCGAGGGATGTTGTGTTGCCTGTGCTTGCCCATAAGACAAGGTTTGCAAATTGGGTCTGGAACATGAGTCACATCATCTAGCTTCATATTCAGCACCAGGTTATTGTTATACATGTCTTTAACAATGTTCAGGTTTCTATGACAAGTGCGTCGATGCCATAAGGCCATGTTGAACGGACAGGTACTGGCAAGGTTGGAGCAGACAGGCTTGCAGATGCGTGTGGTTCTGTTTAAATATCCAACATTGTTGTTGTTGACTGTTGCAGAGAAATGAAGGACTTCATCTTGAAAGAATTGAACCAAGGGTCCAATTATGTCGACTTTGTATCCCTCATGACGTGTGAGACGAAAGAGAGAAAGTAAATTGTTGCGTAAATTGGGTACATGCAACACGTCGTGAAACTCAACACCCTCTCCCTTTTGCCCTTCAGGTTCAAACACAACCGTCCCAATACCCGCTGAATAAATCACAGAATCATCGGCGAGTCGAATGGGGACAACATGTGAAGTCCAGGTATGGAACCAGTCGCGATGATGGCTCATGTGTGATGAGGCACCTGTGTCCGTATTCCAGTTAGATGAGGCAGGAGATGAGGGATTGATACTCGCTTGACTAGCAGTCTCTTCTGCTGCATTTGACTTCTCCACCTTTCCTCCGTATTTATTCTTATTCACCCTAGCGACGCGACGGTCTTGAGTGCGTTGTACCACTTGCTCGCGAGCCCTCTTTTTGCTGAAGCAATCCTCCTCACTGTTCCCGGGATTGGTACACCAGCCACAGATAACCTCCAATGGCGCTGCACCCGCAATAGCAGCATTTTGGGACTTGGCAACAGTAGTAGCTCTGAATGAAGCGGCGGTGTTGTCATGAGTACAACACTGGGTTTCCTCGGTATGGAAGGCAGCAACCAGTCTGTCGAGGCCGAGCAAATCAAGGAGAAGGATGGAGGAGACAAAGTTGTCAAAGTCGGTCGGCAGGGCTCGGATAAGGGCCATGGACTGAAGCTCCTCGTCGAGTTGATCAATAGTAAATTTTTCGGGGCGTAGGGCTTTGATGTCCTGCATTGTCTTTGAAACACGGCCAACGAGGGTGGATAAAGACTCTTCATCTTCTTTTCGAATGCTGAACAAGGCATCATAGGCATTGAATCGCATTCCTGGTTTCTTCTGTTGATGGATTTCTTTCAGTTTGGTCCACATGGCATCGGGCTTGCTCTTGAGAAGGCCAACATGGGCACGCTGCGACTCGTCAATGCAAAGCCATAGGTACCCTGCTGTGGAAGCACGACCCTGGAGATAAGCCTTCATTTCCTTCCTCTCGACTTTGGTTGGATTGTCAGGATCCTCTGGTTCTGGTGTATCCTCAGTGCCATCGAAGTGACCAAAAAGTCCCTTGATATTCATGTATGCCTCGAAGGAAGGTGAGAACTGGTTCCAGTTGTCGGCGTGGAGACTGGGAAAACCTCGTTTGGTGACATCAGTGTCTGAGTCATTCATCGTGGGGATATGAAGTCGAAAAAAGTCGCGTGCTGATTGATGATGCGTGCGCGTGGTGGGCGGCTGTGACTCTGTACCGGATACTATGTGCCTTTCGAGGGCGTGAGCGAGACGTCGACGTCTAGAAGGAAGCTCGCAAGAGGGAACGAAAATTTTCTTTGGCTTAGTAAGGCGCGGGGCCCATAACCTGTTGAGGTCAGGTTATTTAGCGCAGCGGTACGTGCCAGAACTGGGGACGAAGGTCAAGAGCTGAAAAGTCTTGACCTTCGATCTCCCCCGTAATATGCTACGATTAC